>SNQJ01S0018882.1:40677-89250 GCA_010110895.2 Picea sitchensis
CAGTTGTACTTTCTATTTCTGTCTTGCTTTGAGCATATATAAGCTCAGCTATTTCCTATTGTTAGGTACTGCTGAATCTCTTCAGTTCTGTTCTGTACTTCTTCATACATTTGAATATACTATTCTTTTCTCTCTGCATTTCTCTGTCCTTCACAATTTATCAATATATAACCTATTTTCCAAACTTTTCCTTGAACTTCAATTCATCTCCTTCAAAGACATTCAACATAGTTTCTCCCATGTCCTCTGAAATGATTGGTGTGAATTTTAATAACATCATACATCTTAGTAATAGATCTGGTTACCTGACTTGAATACAAAGAGCGGGAAATTAACTTTACCATGAGAAACCTTCCGACATAGAATTTCTGGAAATCTTCTGTTGATTGTAAATAAGCAAAGATTAATCAAGTTTACAACGTTATTATTTCAATATCGTGATTGTTTTCCCTTTCCGACGTTTTACATAAGGGTTTTCGAATCTTTCACCATTTTTTTCAACAAGAATAGGTGCACCAAGAAGGCCGACCTGGTTGAATTCCTCCAGTAGCATATTCATCAGGCTTTGTATTAAATTCTCTCAAAAGAGAACATTTACTTTAAGAAAATCATTGAAATTTGAATTGGTCCTCCAGGACATGCCACCAAAATTGAGTTGCCACTGGTATACATAATAGCTTGTGAAATTTGGAAGCTAAAATATGTCTGGTTTCTATCCCCAGGTGGTGGCCATCCAAAACGATCCATTATTTGTCAGTGAAAACTCTAAAACGTGAGACCTAACCCTAAATCGCTGGTGTACAGTGCTAAATGCACTCAATGTCCAATTAAGAGAAAACCAAACAACGAGTATATTACATGGGGAAATATGGTAATGCCCAGGTTTGGAAACAGATCCATAAACCGAGTTGGGTCCCTGTACACGCCTGTCTTTCAAGGAAATAACTATTGAGTTCATCAGATATTCTGTTGCCCCAACCAGAAGCATAAAAAACAAATAATCCTCTCTTCGATGGCAGCAGCGTAGAAAATAATCCTCTCTTCGGAGTTTTTCTTCTCATTAGCTCTGAGTTCATCTATGGAGTTGATGCTAAGTGCTTCGACTTGTGCGCTGGAGTTGATTCTAAGTTATCCGACCAGTGAGCTGGACTTCGTTCTAAGTGATCCAATCCATCGATAGAGTTAATGCAAACTATTCTACTCCCATCGCTGGAGTTTAACAACAAGTGTTCCAATGTGGATTCTTTCCAAAGGAGTTTCATAGCACTTTATCCCATTGCCTTCGATGAGCTATCAGAGAAGTTGCTTTGATGTTCGCCGATGACATTCGGTGGAGTTTTTTTCATTTCTTCTGCAGACATTTGAAGAAGTTTCTCCCAAAACTTGAGTCTGATGGATTAATTTTGATAACTTATAACTTTTATGATTTTTTTGTTTTTGTTTTAATCATTATGGTTTTAGATTTAATTTAAATTTAAACAAGTTTAAATCTAAATTCATAATCATTAAAAATTAAACAGGAATGATTTAAGTTAAAATTAATTTACAGGTAAGACTATTCTAGATTGATAATACATAATATCAGTGAATTTACAGGTAAGACTATTCTAGATTGATAACACATGTGGTGCCATTTCTGGTGATATGTCGAACGTCACATAACTCCTCACGGTTAGAGAGTTATGGCCATTTGAAGTTGAAGAACCCTCATGAGTTATCTAGAATCCCCTAGAAGGTCAAAGAAGTTAACTTATTCTAGAATCTCCTAGAAGAAGTTTACTAGTCAAAGTGGTTGTAACTAGGAGTTAATCATGAGTTAAGTTGTTACAAACATAAAATAATTAAAAATAAATTAGTTGCAACTAGAAGTGGAAAGATTACTATTTGTCGATAAAGTGGTTATAAGTGGACAAGTGGTTAGAAGTGGGTTATCCCTAAAAGAAGGAAGTAGGGTAAAGTTAGTTAGAAGATAACCCCTTGAGGAAGCTACTTGGAGAAAGCGAGGGTCTCCTATTAGAACCTGTTGAGCACATTGGATATCTATTATTTGTGAAAAGCTTATTGCAGGAATTCATTGATACATCTCAAGTTATGCAAGGTTGAGGTAGAAAATGAGGGTTGACGATGAAAGTTTTGGAGTTGCAGATTTACTAGAAAAAAACCCTAGTTTTGAGGTGTATGCGGGCTGCAATGGAGGAAGGCACGCACATATGCAGGTTGAAGGATAATAGAGCGTGTATATACGCAGGATGAAGAAGAAGAGGTCGTGTACATTTGGAAAAGCCATGAAATCTTGAGGAGATAAATATATTAGGTCTCTAGAGTCTGAAACCAAGCTCCCAAGAAGGTCTACATTGATCAGGTACAACAGATCTATCTATAGGTTCAAAAGGTATGTCTTATTTTTATGTGTAGTTGGATATTGTTTTCCACATAAGATATGGTTATGGGGGTTTGAGGATTTTCCCTAGAGAGGATATTGGTTGTAAATAAAGTGCTGGTATATCTGATATTTATCATTAGTACATCTTGTTTTTGTTGAGGCATATCTTGTATTTCTTGGCACATGGTTGAGGGCTTTTTGTTGGTTGTGGAGCCTGATTATCTTATTGATTCAGAGGTCTTTGTTTTCAGTCGTGTTTATAACCCATGAAGAATTTACACCCTAGAAGAATGTACAATCCTCCACATAGGGGAATACAGAGGGGGTTACCCCCTCTGCGGGGTCCGGGGGCGAAGCCCCAAAAGGAAAAATTGCCTTGTAAATCTATATTGTAATTCGATAGTAAATATGGACCATTCATTATAAGGTCGCATATCTGATGGCAGAAGTTATGTTAGGGTTTTTTTCCCTAGAAGGAAACTGTTGGCCTTTGACCAAGTTTTGAGGAACACTTGGTCATATTTGACCATTTTTGAGACTTTGACAACCTATCGAAGACGAAGCGCAAAGCTGTTACACATTATTTTCGTCATCCCTATGACTGTTAATGATGTAAACCTATCTGTTTCCTTAAGAGAGGTCAGTGGCCCGAGTTCCTGAAGAAGGAAGACAGAATAACTTTTCCTGAGAAAAGATGTTGCATTCTCCTTTGTAAAAACCCCATAAAAAAGGAAGTTCGCAGGTTGCTATATAGGCAAGGTGCGAGAATGCCTGATTCTTGCAGGTTGCACCATAGCTGGGTTGCGAGAGGTTCACGGGTTTCTCTATAGGCAAGGTGCGAGAATGCCTACACGTGGGAAAAACAAGCGTTTTCTTGAATCTTCTAGAAGGAGAAATTTGTATGGTGAGGTGGAATCCGAATGGTTTGGATCTTACTCGCTTTCATGATTTAGTGGGATCATCCTAACCTCGTCACCTTATCCTCTTCATCTTATAAAATGAGAGGAGCTCTCATGGAGAAGGTTAGCTTGGAGCTTTGGAGCTTTTGTTAAGTTGGATTTGGCTTGGGATTGTTAACTTGGTTAGAGTGGCTTTGAGATTTACTTTGTCAAGATAGATTGTAAATACTATCAGATCTGTGCTATCGGAATTCTTGGAGTTAAAGTGTGTGGGGAACAAAGGATAGTTGGAAGGGACCTTACGACATCAAGGCCATGGTTGTAATCTCTCTTTCACATTTAATATGATACAACAATATGATTCTTTCCTATAAAGCTTGTTGTGTTTTATTGTATGATTCCTTGATCACATACATAGGTTTATATTGAGTTTATGCTATTGCTATCACTTTGGTTGGTTGCGCTCTTTTGCAGGTTCATCATTGTATGAGCGTTGGAACGGAGCTAGGACGATGATGGTGAGAGGAAGCGACATTTAAATGGTATGTCACTCATCCCTCTTTAGTTAGTAAATTCAATATCTAAAACTTAAGGAAAGCGTCATGTTCTGGTGTGTTTTGTTCTAGATCTAGGTGGATCTAGGGAGATCAGTTAGTGTCTGCACCTACCGATTAGTCTGATAACAAAAGCGAAGAGGAGATTGCGGAAGCTAGTCCCCCTTTTTGGGTTTTTTGGGAATATGTAATGGGAAAGGGATGTCGGCCCGTGGGTTTACCCACGCTTAGGCCCACTTTTGTAATGTATAAATAGATATCTAGGTGATGTAAGTAAGGGAGAAAATTAACCAAGGGCTTAGTGCTAGAATTGATCTATGTGATTGACTTGCAGAGCTCAGTGCAAGCGTTGTAAGTGCTGAGTGCACATATTGTAAGGAGGCTCTATGCTAGATCTACTAGAGGAAGGAGGATTTGGCGAGGTGCGTGCAAATCTCTTGTCCTATGCGGAGTAGGATTTTGATAGCTCTGTGTTGTAACCAGATTGATTGAAGCTAATAAAGAAGAAGAGTTAGTGGACGTAGCCCCAGGGTGGGGGTGAACCACGTAAATACTGTGTGTTGTGCTTTGTGCTTATTCTTAGATGTTTTTTATTGCTAAGTGCTTAGATGTGATTAGATAGACTTGGTTATTCTTAGTGCTAGAGATGTATATGAATGCTAAATCTGATGTGTATGAATATGCTAAGAACTTTGTCTACCAGATCTGATCTGTCTTGTTGTTGCTAAGTGATAAAATAGCCTAGACCTAAGTGAATGCTGCGATGTTCTGTTATGTCAACGTAGTAGATCTAAGTGGAATATTAATGATTGGTCTATGCTAAGTGCTTGTTAATTGTTGTAATCACATACCTGTGTCCCAAGTAAGGTTGCAGACACCTGAGTCTTGCAACCACCCTTGCCTCTACCTCGGGTGAGACCTCATTTGCTTCGCAGGTGTTGCTGAAAGGGCCGGTAGTTAGGGTTTTGTTGGTGCGTTGTTGTAGCATTGAACCCTGGGTCTGCCCCTGTGCCAAAAAATGGTTCCGTTGCCGGGACTGAAATTGTAATTGCTGGGAACTAAGGGAGAATAAGCTTTGTGCAAAGATTCGTCCTGAAACTGTGGAAGCTCTGTGCGTGGATCTATGCCCTAGTGCACAGTATTTTACTTGATCTGAAAAGAGAAGGCCAAATATGAAGAAAAGAAGTGAGATCTAAACTCTTTGTGCTCTAAGAAAAGTAAAAGTGGAAGAAGAAAAGAGGTAAGATCTGTAAGCTCAATGCTCTGATAAAGGTAAGAATAGTTAAAAGTTTTTAGATCTGAAAGATTTGAGCTCTGTAGAAGTAAGATAAGTGAAAATTTTTGTTTCTAGAGCATGGATTTATGTATTTTTGATAGACTCTGTCCTAGCTTGAAAACTAGGGCATTAATAGATGAAAGAAAGCTTGATATGAACACATCTGATAGATATGTTATACCTATGCATAGAAATAATGTTTGGACTAACAAATGGATGCAGGATCCTAGAAAGAGTTTTTTGCAGGGTAGCTACCATGATCCTGGTGCACAGTACATAAGAAGTTGGGGATCATTTAAGAGAAAGAGAGGATTAACCCTATGTTACAGTTGCAGAAGACCAGGACATCTTGCTAAGGAATGCCTTGGTGGGAGATCTAGTTGTCTATGTTGCAAAGTCTTGGACCACGAAGTATTGTATTTCCCTAGAATGATTGCTAAGATTGAAGGCATGAACCTGAATGAAGTAAACCTTAAGGAAGATCCAGAAATAGGAGAACCCTAGAGAGAATCATAAAAGATATTACTACAGATGAAAGACACCTTGAATGACCACCGACATGTTAGATTATCAGAGGTCTTTAACGAAAACGAATGCATTGAGGTAAGAATAGGAGACTTCGACATTGACTGTGTTCTGGATGAGGAAACATAGGTGAATGTTATGACAGAGAGAAATTGGGAAGCTATAGGAAGGCCTTCTATGATCCCTTCACTAAGTGGAATATGGTTATTCAGAGGGAAACTGGTAAACCTATGTGGAAGACTCACTCAAATATCTATGAATGTCAATGGAACTTCGACAGAGGAAGAGTTTGAGATTATCAAATTTATTGAGGAAAATGCCCCATTTACTATGTTACTTGAACAACCTTGGATTGAAAGAGATCAAGCTAGGAAGACGGAAGAAGAAAAGGTTTTAGAACAACAGAGACAAGAGTTAAAAGATTTCATGACCAAAAGGATCACGCAATTGATTGAGGAATGTGAGAACAAATCAAAGATATTTGACACTAGAAGCCCAGATGTCAAAGCTGCAAAAGCATTAGGGGAATCAAAGAATATTGGAGTATCTATATCAGATATAGATGAAGTAGTACCCATGATTCTTGGGAGAGAACCTCAACAGGAAAAAGTCACTATGCCTAAGGAAAATAAGAATCAGAACGGGAAAAGAACTACTGAGACGAAGCTCATGGGGAAGAAAGCTAGGAATCTAAGTAAAAATAAAGCTAAGATCGACAAGCTACAGAGGGTTCCAGAGGGAACCTCTCCGAAAGAAAATTTGCAAAATTGGAGCATCGCCAGGATATCAGAACAATGACATGGGTCACTTCATCATGGAGAAGAAATATAGCCGTTGGAGGTCGATATATCCATTCGACTGCCACTCCGAACGGATCAAAAAGAATTGATGGCTCATCACCAGACCGTTAGATCATGCCATAACAGATAGAATAAGAGTTAATGAAGCCCCATATCCATTACAGAGTTACTTACTTATTCCATCGCGCCATGCACGGAAGACACTTTTTCTAATTGCGAATTTGAGTCTGCAGACTATATAAATTGTGAACAGTGATTACTCCACTCTTACTCTGTACCCTATTACAGTACCTACGTTACTTTAAGAACCCGAGATATTGATCCTGAGTGTATATGCCCGACGAATTTAGTGCAGCTGAAGAATATGTAAGAGAGGTAATTGCTAGCCTTAGAGCCTAAAGAGTCATGTCGGAGAGAGGATTGTCTACAGGTTTACAAGCATCATCGACGAGAGGAGTGGAAGCCTCCCCGTCGAATGCTCGAGCAGGAACATCCCGAGCCGACACAGAAAGAATAACCAAACATAAAGACGATATGGCCAATGTGAAGGTGGTTCCATCCATCCTACCTGCTTACATACCACCTCTCCACGGTGCGATCGATAGAGACAGTGTGCCTAGAGACTTTGAGTACACTCTAGTCATTGTGTACCTGCCAAAAGGGGTACGCCCAGTCCACATAGATCACAACAAGATTGTAGCATTTGAAGTTTAGTGACTTCAACCTGGGGGATTGTAAAGTTTACAACATGCTTTCCCCGTACAAGTACCTAACTAGAACCAAGGGAAAGAATTCGAAGATCATCCCTCAACAATGGACGATGAACCTTGCACAGTCCACTCTGCTCAACGCTATGAAGATACCGCACTTCGACAGACACCAAGAGGTGAATGATTGTGTGAAGTTGCTGCTAGCGAGTTACCATGGAGAATACTTATGTTTAAACTATCGCATAACAGTTGATCCAATGTTGATCAATCGGATCACCAGGCTTAGCATGCAGGGCCCTGATTCCCATGATTACTATCTTGGAAAGAAGAGGAAGGGTTCACCCCCGGAACCTTCCTCCCGGAAGAAATCGAAAGCACCCATAACTAAGCTGCAGACCACTCTCACTCTAGATGACTTTAGTTTCCTCATCGCAGCTATGAATGAAGCTATAGAAGAGATAACATAAAAGAAGGAAGCTAAGAAAGAGACAATGTACAACATAATTGAGATCGATCTCCAAGGAGTGCAGCAGGCACTTCAGTCTAGCTGCGCAGTCTCCACTGCGCCCCTACTAGAAGGAACAAGAGAAGAGGGAGATGAACCAATTCAACTCAGCAAGATTGCTGACACAGTCTAAGTACGCCTTCGGTAAGCATAGGAAGAAACAACGTAGGCCACCCAGGCCTTAAAGAAAGCACAGGAGGAAATCATCGAACAATGTTGAGTTGCACAACAAGAGAAGGACACTCTCCAAGCGAAATTTGAAGAAGACAGAGTGAAGATCCAAAAAGAGAAAGATCAATTGCTCGCGAAGCAGATCAGGATTGAAGAAGCAGTCAACAGAGAATTTCGCTCTATGACCAGCTTAGAGAAGAAGGCAGAAGAACCCATAGAACACCAAGTGATGAAGCTTGCTGAAGTTATTCAACAACTTCAACAAAGAGTCATGGAATTAGAGCTTCAGACCATAGCAAGTACCCCGCAAGAGTTGTGTGACCAACGAGAAATGACTGCTCAGAGCATAGTAGAAAGGATTAAAGAACTCACTAAGGAGTGCAAATAGTTAAGTAGAAGAAGTGCGCAGATATATGAGTACCTAACCGAGAATCCAGAATTGCATAAATTGGAGTCGCAACTCCATGAGGCGAAGCATGAAGTCGAAAAGCTATAGGTGTAGCTGAAGGCCCTATCACCCGTAGAGAGAATGAAGCGGTCTCACGAGTAGCGCACTACCCAACAACAGATCCATACGATCAAGATCAAGGTAATGGAAGTAACTCAACAACTTCAACCTGTGCAGGATAAGTCATGTCAGCTATTTAAAAATATTGAGAGTGATCAGGGGATCAAATTTTGCTCAAATTTCAAAGTGCTTGAAATGTGACGAAAACAGTGCCATTGCGTCCATCTCGTCTTCCTGATTCCGGCGGTATATTTACTTTGTCAAACGGACTCCGTATGGAGAATATATCACGATCTCTTCATCAAGCCAAACAGGAAAAAAAATTGATGCTGACTGTACCAGTCCGTATAGTCCGTACGGTCTGACGTAGCAGGGCCATACAGTCCGTACGTTGACGTGTCATATGGTGACGTGCGAGCCGTTGGTTGGTTGATAGTTGGAAAATGAAGAGTTGACACGTGTCCGTTGGTGGCGAATAGTATGAGGACACGTGGCCCAACCTGAGGGCGCCACGTGTCGCTCATTATTTGGTTATTGGTTTCATATATAAAATGTAATGGGAGTCTGCGGGGTTCGACCCCCGGACCTCCCTCCACAACAAAGCCTTTGCAAATTCCGCCGAACCATTGGACCATCGGTCATACATTGTAAACTATACCCATTTGATTATATTTGAATTAAAAACAATGTAATATCCGACGGGGGGTCGGGCCGGGGCTTAGCCCCGGCCCGTGGTCGTTGCAATACGATATGAACGTACCGTATAAAATGTAACCAACCATTATATATGTGCGTGATTTGAAACTTGGCTTTTGGTCGTATGCCTATTGACCATATGACCATGTGTGGAGCGCGGGTAGTTGTAAAACGANATTTGATTATATTTGAATTAAAAACAATGTAATATCCGACGGGGGGTCGGGCCGGGGCTTAGCCCCGACCCGTGGTCGTTGCAATACGATATGAACGTACCGTATAAAATGTAACCAACCATTATATATGTGCGTGATTTGAAACTTGGCTTTTGGTCGTATGCCTATTGACCATATGACCATGTGTGGAGCGCGGGTAGTTGTAAAACGAATTAACCACCTTTTAAGCCAAGAGCGCGGTCATATGCGCCATACGCCTAGGTGCCTAGGCGGTTAGGGGCTGGCGTGCCCTTAACCATTCTATGGTTTGCACCGTTGGCGCGGTTGCGCCCAGTGCTGGGTTTTCACGCTTTAAAATGCGTGTGAGCCAGGTTCATTGATGAAGGGTGCGTTTTGTAGATTCAGAGACATCAAGCTTGAAGAGGGGGACTTCTAGGAGGCCTAACTTCTTCATTTTTCGATCGATTGAGGTGCCGAAAGAGCCCAAACAAGGGTTTTGGGATGCTGGGAAGCCATTGGAGCAGTCAGTTTGTCAGTTTGAGCATTGTAAGGCATTTTTTTGAGCACTTTTTGAGCAATTAATAATAATGATCCATTGAAAGCTGGACCAGGAGATGTAGCCCATAAGAGGGGTGAACTCCTTTATCAATTGCTGTGCTTATGTTTTTATGTTCATTGATTATGCTTCTGTCTATGTGTAATTTGCATAAGTAATCCTATAATTTATGTGTTGCAAACTGATCCTTTTGCTTTAAACACATAACATTCACTTGCAATAAGTTTTCAAGTTTTTTTCAAGTCTTCTTCATTTTTAGATCAGAGAGCCAAGGAACAGAGATGGAGCAGGTCATGAATTCATCAAATCAATGCCTAGAAGGGTCGGTGAATAACACACTCATCCAGGAGTTCGTTGAGCAAGAGGCCATGGCACAACAGTAAGTTGAATCATCTTGAGCCAAGCTCAAGGCATTCAAAGTAGAACTAATCAGACCTGAGTGACTCAGGACGAGTCACAGGTGAGTGTTGGGGGCTTGTTGGCCCTTGACCAAGTTTTGAGGAACTCTTGGTCATATTTGACCATTTTTGGGACTTCGACAACCTTTCAAAGACGAAGCGCAAAGCGAAGCGGAGATTGCGGAAGCTAGACCCCCTTTTTGGGTCCTTTTTGGGTTTTTTGGGAGTATGTAATGGGAAAGGGATGTCGGCCTGTGGGTTTACCCACGCTTAGGCCCAATTTTGTAATGTATAAATAGATATCTAGGTGATGTAAGTAAGGGATAATATTAGCCAAGGGCTTAGTGCTAGAATTGATCTATGTGATTGACTTATAGAGCTTAGTGAAAGTGTTGTAAGTGCTGAGTGCACAGATTGTAAGGAGGCTCTATGCTAGATCTACTCGAGGAAGGAGGATCTTACGAGGTGCACGCAGATCTCCTATCCTAAGTGGAGTAGGATTTTGATAGCTCTGTGTTGTAACCGTATTGAATGAAGCTATTAAAGAAGAAGAGTTAGTTGGCGTAGCCCTAGGGTGGGGGTGAACCACGTAAATACTGTGTGTTGTGATTTGTGCTTATTCTTAGATGTTTTGTATTGCTAAGTTCTTAGATGTGATTAGATAGACTTGATTATTCTTAGTGCTAGAGATGTATATGAATGATAAATCCAATGTGTATGAATATGCTAAGTACTTGGTCTACCATATTTGATTTGTCTTGTTGTTTCTAAGTGCTAAAATAACCTATACCTAAGTGAATGCTGCGATGTTCTGTTATGTCAGCAGAGTAGATCTAAGTGGAATATTAATGAATGGTCTATGCTAAGTGCTTGCTAAGTGTTGTAATCACAAACCTATGTCCTAGCTAAGGTTGTAGACACCTGAGTCTTGCAACCACCCCTGCCTCTACCTCGGGTGAGACCACATCTTCTTCGCAGGTGTTGTCGAAAGGGCCGGTAGTTAGGGTTGTGTTGGTGCGTTGTTGTAGCGTTGAACCCTAGGTCTTCCCCAGTGCCAACAAAAACCCTATTTTATGAGGGAAATGTATTGCGTCTATGTATCATTGAGAATATTGTATTCTGAGTACGAGAACGACAGAGAAAGAAGAGGAAGTTACAACGAGTGTTTTGTAGGTTGTTTCCCTTCATTTGTTGGATAATAATAAAGGAAGGACCTGGAAATTTCTCTGGTGGACGTATCCCACACTGAGTGAACCATGTATATATGTGTCTCTAGTGTATTTTGTATCTTATGTGTTCTATTTCCGCATTTATTTTATTTTATTGCTTTGTGATCCTGTTTTTATAACAACTGGTATCAGAGCGAAAGGTAACTCATAGGAAAAGAGGGTTCTTGGTTCAAGTGGAAGCAATGGCAGAAGATGGAAAGTTTAGGGTCAAGAAATTTAATGGCCAAAACTATCAGTTATGGAAGATGCAGATGGAATATTATTTATATTAGAAGGATCTATTCCTACTATTGGGTGGAATAGAAAAAAGGTCGACGGCCACGAAGGATGAAGAATGGGAGGTTCTTGACAGAAAGACACTAGGAATGATACGACTGAGCCTGGAAGCATCGACGAATTTCAATATTTCAAAAGAAAAGACAACGAAGGAGATGATGGATGCATTGGCTAAAATGTATGAAAAACCCTCGGCGTCTAATAAGGTTTTTCTAATGAAGAGATTATTTAATATGAAGATGTCAGAAGGTTGGTCTGTTGCAGATCATTTAAATGAATTTAATATCATTACTAATCAACTAAGTTCTGTAAAAGTGGACTTTGATGATGAGGTCAGGGCTCTTCTAATCTTGTGCTCATTGCCAGAAAGATGGAACGACTTGGTCATGGCTGTAACTAACTCTGTCTCTAGTTCAAACACTTTAAAATTTGATGATGTTGTTGGTGTTATCCTTAGTGAGCAAATGCAATGGAAAAGAACATGTGAGACATCATGTATTGTGTTAAACATGGAGAATAGGGGAAGAAAAAAGGATAGAGGAAAGGGCTCAGGGAACCGTGGGAATTCTAGGAAGGTCGGATCCAAATCCAAATTTAGAAAGATAGAGTGTTGGAACTGTGGGAAGAAAGGACATCTGAAGAAAGACTGAAAAGATCCAAAGAAATAAAGAGATAGACAACAGGAGAAAAATCAGGAAGCAAATGTAACAGGTGATGTGTTATAATATGCTTTGTTATTTCTGTAGATAATATTTCTAAGTCTTGGGTAGTAGATTCAGGGGCTTCATTTCATGCCACACCCCATAGAAAACATTTTCTAGATTATGGTCAAGGTGATTTTGGACAGGTTCATTTGGGTGATGATGCACCATGCAAAATTGTTTGAATGGGAAAGGTAAAAATAAAGAAAATCAATGGAAACCAATGGTTGTTGAAAGAGGTAATACATGTTCTAGATATAAGGAAAAATCTAATTTCAATAGAGCAGTTGGCAAGTGAAGGTTGTATATCCATATTTACAGATAAGGTGTGGAAGGTCACCAAAGGATCATTGGTGATAGCAAAAGGAGAGAAGGTAGGTACATTGTATTTATGTATTGGTAATATTGACTCGTATATCTCTTTAGCTTCTATTGGAGTGTATACATTACTGTGGCATCATAGGCTTGGACACATGAGTGAGAAGAGGATGCAGATACTTCACAAAATAAATTTGTTGCCAGATCTTAAACAAATTGATTTGGATTTCTGTGAGCATTGTGTTTATGAAAAACAAAAGAGAGTCAGATTTCTCAGAGTCGAAAAAGAAAATAAGAGTGAAAGGTTAGATCTTGTGCATACATATGTATGGGGACTAGCTCAGGTATCATCTCTTATTGGATCTCTTTATTATGTTACTTTTATTGATGATACAACTAGAAAAACTTTGGTTTATTTCATTCGACAAAAATCTGATGTTTTTGATACTTTTAAGAAATGGAAAGCTTTGGTTGAGAATGAGACATGAAAAAGGTCGAAGTGTCTCAGATCAAACAATGGAGGTGAATATTGCAGCAAGGAGTTTGATGATTACTATTCATACCATGGGATTCATAGAGAGAAGAAAGTTCCAGGAACACCATAAGAAAATGGTGTGTCGGAAAGAATGAACAGGACAATCATTGAGCATGCAAGGAGTATGAGATTGCATGTTGGTTTTCCCTTACAGTTCTGGGTATATGTTGTAGATACTATTGTTTACTTAATAAATAGAGGACCTTCAAACTCTTTGAGTGGTATAATTCCAGAGGAGGAATGGACATGTAAGAAGGAAAACTATTGATTTTTGAAGACTTTCGGTTGTTAATCATTTGTCCATATTGATAAAGAAAATAGAACAAAGCTTGAGGTAAAATCCAAGAAGTGTACCTTTATTGGATACAATGTTAATGATTTTGGTTATCGCTTATGGGATTATGAAAATAAAAAAATCATTAGGAGTAGATATGTCATATTCAATGAGAATGTCATGTACAAAGATCAATTGCAGGGAAAGAAACAGGAAAAAGAAAAACCAAAATACATAGTGCTTGATGAGATCATTGAAAAAGAAATTCCAAAGGAACCATAAAATCAAAATGTACAACAAAAAGAGTAGTAGGGACCTCAAAATTTTGCAAGTGTTGTTAGAATATCTACCAGGTTAAGTAGACCCCCTGAACTATACTCTCCTTCATTGTATTATTTATTGTTGACTGATTCTGGTGAACCAGAATGTTATGAAGAGGCAATGTAGGTAGATACCAAAAATAAGTGGGAGATATGCATGAAAGAGGAAATGGATTCCTTGGTAAATAAACAGACTTGGGACTTGGTTTTGTTTCCTGCTAAAAAAAAAAAAAAAAAAACATTGCAGAATAAATGGGTTTACAAGTTGAAGGAAGAAGATGGAGTAAAAAAATAGTACAAGGATAGATTTGTTGTAAAGGAGTTTGCACAAAATAAAGGTATATATTTTGATGAAATATTTTCTCCTGTTGTTAAAATGACTTCAATTAGGACTATTTTAACTCTTGTGGCAGTAGAAGATTTGCATCTTGAACAGTTAGATGTAAAAACAACTTTTATCCATAGGGATTTGGAGGAAGAGATTTATATGCAGCAACCACAGGGGTATGAGTTAAAAGGGAAGGAAAATTTGGCATGCATGTTGAAAAAGAGCTTGTATGGCCTAAAACAAGCTCCAAGGCAGTGGTATTTGAAGTTTGACAAGTTTATGACATAACAAGGTTATAGTAGATGTCATTCTGATCATTGTGTTTATTTTAAAAGGCTATAAAATGGAAGCTATATTATCTTGCTATTGTATGTAGATGACATGCTTCTTGTAGGGTCTAATATGCAAGATATAAATGTGCTCAAGAAAAAATTAGCTAATTCATTTGCGATGAAGGATTTGGGTGCTGCAAAGAAAATACTTGGTATGAGAATAACAAGAGACAGGAAAAATCACAAATTGACATTGTCTCAGGGTGAGTACATGGAGAAGGTGTTGGAGAGGTTTAGAATGAAGAATACAAAACCAACTAGTACACATTTGGCTAGCCATTTTAAATTTACTAAGTAAATGTGTCCCAAGACACAGGAGGAGATATAATACATGTCCAAGGTCCCTTATTCATCAACAATTGGCAGTTTGATGTATGTGATGGTTTGCACAAGACAAGATATTTCACATGCAGTGGGAGTTGTGAGCATGTATATGAAAAATCCAGTTAAAGAACATTGGGAGGCAGTAAAGTGGATTCTCAGGTATTTGAGAGGTACTGCTACTCATGCATTATGTTTTGAAGGTTAAAAAATTGTTCTACATGGATATGTCGATTCGGATATGGAATTTGATAAATATAGAAGGAGGAGCACCACAAGGTATGTTTTTACTATAGGTGGAAGAATAGTAAGTTGGATTTCAAAACTGCAAAAGGTTGTTTCACTTTCAAAAACAGAGGCAGAGTATGTTGCTGCTACAGAGGCTAGTAAAGAAATGATTTGGTTATAGAGGTTTATGGAGGAATTGGGAAAGAAACATGAGAATAATAGGTTGTATTGTGACACTGAGAGTGCCATTTGAAGACTAAGCATATATGGATCAGGTACCATTTCATACGATCCGTCTTGGAAGATGGAAATTTGAGTTGGAAACGATACACACTAGCCAAAATCCTGCATACATGTTAACTAAGGGAGTAACTAGGGAGAAACTGAGTTCATGATCAGTTTTAGTTGGTCTTCAAGCATGAAGATGAAGATGAGAAATTTTCTAGGTCCAAGAAGGTTCATAGTCCAACAGATACAACAACAGTGGAGTTGTTGAGATCAGTCTCCAAGTGGGAGATTGTTTGTTGTGGAGCCTGATTATCTTCATGATTCATAGGTCTTTGTTTTCAATCATGTTTATACCCCATGAAGAATTTACACCCCGGAAGAATGTACAATCCTCCACGCGGGGGAGTGCAAAGGGGGGTTACCCCCTCTACAGGGTATGGGGGAAAGCGGGCCCCCAGTGCAGGTTCAGGGGAGAAGCCCCCGAAGGAACAATTCCCATGTAAATGTATATTGTAATTTCATAGTAAATCTGGATCATTCATTATAAGGCCGTAGGTCTAACGATAGAAGTTATGTTAGGGTTTTTTTCCCTAGAAGACAATCCTCTTTTATAAGGGAAATGTATTGTGGCTATGTATCATTGCAAATATTGTATTCTGAGTGAGGATACTGTGAGAGAAAGAAGATAAAATTACAACGGGTGTGTTGTAGGTTGTATCCCTTCATTTGCTGGATAATAATAAAGGAAGGACCTGGCAATTTCTCTGGTGGACATAGCCCACACTGGTTGAACCACATATATATGTGTCTCTATTGTATTGTGTATCTTATGTGTTTTATTTCCACATTTTTTTTATTTTACTGCTCTGCGATCCTATTTTTCTAACACTTTTGTGGTACATGGTTGAAGGTTTTTGTTTGTGAAGTGGTTGTGAAGTTGTTGTGTAAGTGTGAGGTTTCATATCAGTGAATATTTGATGTCTAGTCCATGTGAGGGTTATTACACTTGATCATGATTTCATACACATGTATGGAACATGAATAGAGAGATGTATATGCACTTGGTTAAGGGATATGTATGATTATGTATGCATAGGTCACAACTACAGATTGGACATAATAACAGGTTACAAGTTGAAGTGACAAAGATAATAAAGAGTCTGAGTTTCATAAAAGGGACAACCCTAGTTTTCTAAAGGTGTATGCATGCTACATTATAGACAAGGTGCATACATATGTAGGTTGCAGTACAGACAAACCTCATACATACGTGAGCTGCAGCATAGACAGGTCATGTACCTATTGGTTATTATTGGTAAAAGATGAGTACAGGTATAGGTTGATCACATGCTATTGGTACAGGTTCGTTACAGGTTGTTGGCACAGATTGGTACATGTTTACATTTGTTTATCTCACAGTGATAGTGTGGCAGTGGTTTCATCATCTATTTGGCACTTGTATTTCAGGGCGACAAGGCAGGTCAAGGATAGGGCATTGTAGCCACCTTCCGGTTGTAGCCAGAAAACCTAGGGGGTTGTAGCCTCCTTCTGGTTGGATCCAAAAAATTAGGGAGTTGGAGCTTCCTTCAAGTTGGAGCCTGAGAAACTAGGGGTTTGGAGCCTACTTCAAGTTGTAGCTAGAGAACAAATGAATTTGGTGCTTCCAATGAATGTAATTATTAAATAAATATAAGAAAAAATAATTCTATGGTTTTCTCCCGCATTGGGTTTCCATGTAAAAATAATGGTGTACTATGTATGTGTGATTTCTCATTATTCATGGTTATTTATTCTACACTCATTGAATGATATTGGTAAATTGATCATAAATATAAGCAACACTTATATACTATGGTTAAAAAGGGATTAATATTTCTCTATTACTAATTCACCCCCCCTCTCAGTAATCCAACAATTGGTTTTAGATCCAAGTTCCTTTAGGAATGAGTTTAACCATTGGAAGGTAGATCACAGAGAGCAACAATATGTATAAAAATGGAATACCACAKTTTAATGGACATAAATATGCATTATGGAGTGGAAGGATGAAAACATATGTAAAAACACAAGGATTTGATATTTGTCAATTAGTAGTAGATGGATATAAAGAACATGTCATTCCTCCAACAAATGAAAATGGAAGGAAACTTAGTCTAAATAATTTGAAATCCAAAAATGCTATCCTGAGTGGTCTGGTTGATTTGGTATATGTCAAAGTTATGCATTGGAGCTCTACAAAAGAGATTTGGGAAAACATTTAGAATGTTTATGAAGGAGACACAAAAGTCAAGGAAACAAATCTTCAAACTTACATAGGTCAATTTGAGTAGCTAAAGATGAAGGAAGATGAAAATATTGCAACCTACTTTTTATGAGTTGATGAAACAGTGAATGAAATAAGAGGATTGGGAGAAGAATTTGATGAATCTATAATTGTTCAAAAGGTTCTAATATATCTCCCAATTGGATTTGATCCTAATATCTCAGCACTATAAGAAAGAAATGATTTGGATTCGATAAGAATGGATGAGCTCATGGAATATTCACAGCCTATGAAATGAAATACGAATAGGAAAATCTAGTTACAAAAGAAGCATCATTCAAAGAATCCAATAAGTCAAAGGAAAAGGGAAAGAAAAAGGAAAAGTCATATAGAAGCAACAGTGACATCTCGTAAGACAATGAAGAAGTAGCCAACTTCGTCAGAATACTGAAAAAAGGGAACCAATGGAAAATAAAGAGGTAAGTTTCCGTTGATTTTTTTTTAATTTTGATGGTATTGGTCATTTTTCTAAAAAATGTCCTCATAAGAAAAAGAAAAGAAATGAAAAAGATGATTCAAATAGAAAAATATATATACAAAGGAAAAAGAACCAAAAACAAATTCTTCAAGAAAATCTTATGCACCAAAGAGGACAATACCTCATCAAACAAAGATGAATTCAGTGAAAGTGAGACATAAAGGGTTATATTCATGGAAATAGAATATTCTAATAAAGAAGGCACTGAGAAGAATATGAAGAGGAAGAAGTTGACTACAAAGAAGAATTGTTGAGTGCCATAGAAGTTATAAAAAGGGAAAATAAGAAAAACATGTCACTACAGGCATAACTAAAAATAAAAGAGGAAACACAAAATTCCAACTCTGAATAACTAGTGCAGACAGATGATCACTAAACTAAAGATACAAGTTGAAGAAGACAAAAGAATTGAAGAAACACTCAAAGAGCAATTGGAAGAAAAAGACAGGATCATTGGAGGTTTGAAAGCATAGATTGTCACATTGAGAAAAGACCTTCAAAAGAAAAACATGAAGAATAGCTCTAAGGTTTTGGACAAAATTATCAATATCCAAAGGCCACATCATGACAAGTTCGAGCTACGATACAATCAGACAGAAAAGGACTCAAGATCCAAAACTACATATCAAGAAACAAAATCAAGAAGCTACACAGATACAATCAAAGGATCTCCTAAGAAGGAATAAGACAAGAGGTTTTATCACAAAGATGTTCCACCACCCAAAAGATTCAGATTCCAGAATTAGCAGCAGTCAGAACGAAAAAAGTTCTCAGAAAGAAGATGGGTTCAATATAGTAACTCATTTCAGAAGATCTTCAACTACGAGGTATCAAACTATATTCTTTGGTTTATGTTATTCATGTAACAATTTTGGACATAAATATTTAAATTGTAGAGAAAATAGAAGAAACATAAACAACTATGAAAGTCATGCAAAAAATGGTTATCCAAGAAGGCCTAGTGAAACATAGAGAAGAAACTACAACATGTTTGAATCCTTGAGCACTGAAGTAGAATGTTACAAGTGCAACAACTTTGGACAGATGGCCAAATATTGTAGAATGACAGTCCCTCCATGAGAATCACAACATAATAACTATAGTTATAGACAGGAACCTCAAAGAAAATCGATAAGAAAGCACAATTAGAATAAAAATGAAGAATGCACACTCTCTCTACAAGATAAACACAAGAAACATGGTTGGTATGTTGATAGTGGTTTCTCAAATCACGTGATAGGTGATAAGGACATGTTTCTAAACTTGAGAGAGGAAATAGATGGATCAACCTTTTTTGGAAACGACAACTCAACCATAATCATTGGAAGGGGTATAATCAATATTGGAAGTAAATATGCAAGGCAAAAAATATTCTACTAGTGGAAGATATGAAACATAATCTTCCGAGTGTTAGTCAAATGTGTGATCAAGATAAAAAATGTTTGTTTGATTCTTAGAAATGTGAAATAAGAAAAGTAGATTCAGGCAGAGTGGTGGCGAAAACTATGAGAACTTCAATCAACATATATGTACTAAGTGAAATTGGAAAAGAAAAATGTTGTTTAGGAAATGAAGATGAAGTATGGTTATGGAACAGATGAATGAGTCACATAAATTTCAATAATCTTGTCAAGGTCAGCAGAAAGGAAGTAGTCAGAGAAATTCCTCAGATTGTGAATCCAACAAGCACATTATGCAAGCATTACCAACAAGGAAAGAAAACAAAGACCAAGTTCAAATCAAAGGAATACTCCACAACAAGACTACTGGAAATTGTGCATACTAATCTAGTTGGACCAACTAAAACAAAGGGTTTGAAAGGTGAGTAGTATTTTATGCTATTATGTTGGCCCTTGACCAAGTTTTGGGGAAACATTGGTCATGTTTGACCACTTTTGGGACTTCCACAGGCTGGTCGAAGATGGAGCACCCAGGCGGTGCTGAGATCGTAGGATGTCACTTATTTTGCAGGCTTGTGGACGCAGAAAGGGGTTTACTAGGGTTTATGTAATGGGTTAGGGGATGTTGGCCCATGGGTTTACCTATGTTTAGGCCTTTTTGTAAATGTATAATTAAGCAGCTAAGCGATGTAAGAAGCTTAAGTGGCTGGTGGGCTATGTGCACAATATGTTGTAAATGTTAATGTTGGCTTAGTGAAAGAGGTTGTAAGTTTCTTTGTGCAAACAGAGGCTCTGTGCCTTGACCTGATTTTGGGAAGGAGGATCTAGCGCTCAACGCACAAATCTCCTGTCCTCGGCAGAGTTTGTCTCTGTGGCTTTGTGCACAGGAGCAGATGAATGTAAGAAGATTGAAGACTAATAAAGAAGAAGTAGAAGTTGGTGGGCATAGCCCCATAGTGGGGTGAACCACGTATATCATGTGTCTTGATGAGCTTTGTGCGATGTGAATTATGTTGTTTATATGCTTAGTGTTGTTGTTATATTGTATGATGAATGCATATTATGTTGTTTCTTAGTTCTCAATGGTATTAGAGATAGATGAATGCTAGATCTGAGCTAATTCTATGTGCTAAGTGATTGAAAGTGCTTGATCTTTATTCTTACTGCGTTGATTTGTAATAAGGGTTTAATCTATGATGTGAATGAGACTCATGGATTAATGCATGTTGTTGTCTAAGTGCTCTGCTAAGTGTTGTAATCACAGATCTGTGTCACATCTTGGTTGTAGACACCTAAGTCCTGCAACCCCCCTCATCTCTACCTCGGGTGAGACCTCATCTTCTTTGCAAGAGTTTATGAAAGGGCCGATAGTTAGGGTTTTGTTGGTGCGCTGTTGAAGCGTTGAACCATGGGTCTGCCCTTGTGCCAACAAATGGTTCTGTTGTCGGGACCTGAAACTGTGATTGCTGGGAGTTGAAGAAAAGATAAATCTCTATTTGTAGATCTGTTGCTGTAGTGGGCAATATTCTAATTGACTTGCGAAGCTCTATGCTAAGAAAGAAACCTGATTTGAAGAAAATAGGTAAGATCTTAAAGCTTTGTGCTCTGGTAAGGGTAAGATACGTGGAAATGTTTTCTTCGAAAGCATGAATCTAGGTATGTTTGATATGTTTTTTCCTAGTCTGAATGGTAGGGAACAATTAGAAGAATATTTGATCTGCATAACTTTGATAGAAATAGAGAAAGATATATTATTCCTATGCATAGAAAGAATTTTTGGACTAATAAGTGGATGCAGGAACCTAGAAATAATTTTTGCAGATTGTAGGTCCAGCACTGTGATCCCAGTGCACTGTACAAGAGAGGTTGGGCATCGTTTAAAAGAAAGAGATGATTGAAACTGTGTTATAATTTCAAAAGACCAGGACATCTTGCTAAGGAATGCCCTGGTATAGGTCCTATTTTTCTTTATTGTAAAGTTATTGGTCATGAAGTTGAGGATTGTACAAGAATGATTGCTAAAGTTGAAAAGATGAACATGAGAAAAGAAAACTCTGAAGAAAGTCAAGAGTCTAAGAGCATGTTGGGGAATCATAAAGAGAAAGAGTCATAGACTATGTTAGTTCAATTAAAATAAGAAATGGATGATCACAGAGACATCAGTTTACCAGAGATCCTGAAAGAAAAACAACGCATAGTTACAAGAATATAAGACTTCGACATAGACTGTGTATTGGATGAAGAAACAAATGTGAACATTATTCCAAAAAGCACTTGGGAAATTTTTGGAAAGCCTAATATGATACCTTCTGTTGGTCTTAAGGTCTATATCTGACTTCTAAAGGGAAAATCTAGGCCACCTATCAGTTTAGAATGATTGCTTCTTTAAATTTTTGTGGGTTGGTCAGAGGGTTATTCTATCAAGACAAAGGCAAGGTTGGGTTAGCAGAATGATATGGATGAGCACCTTCCTTGGTCGATGACACACTAATGGAAGACCAGTGAAATAATAGAAAACAAAGGGAAACAACAAACTACTCAATGAATAATCTGCTGCAAGAAGTTCAATACTTAAAATATCATTTCAAGACATCAAACATGTATCAAAACACAATAACTCCCACAGGTTGCGGAAAACAATTCTTCACCAAAGAATTAGTTGTTTGACAGGTTGCATATCAGTAAAAATAAGTCGTACAATAGCTGAAAGGAAATGAAATGTACGTTGAACAAATAAAAAACTGTATTCAAGATAAGAATGAAAACACATGAAGAGTTGAATGAAACACTGTCATCAAGATTATGTTCACCAGGTAGAGAGATTTAATCCATGCATAAAATGGGTCCAAATGATCTGTTGTATTGCTATTTTTCCGCAAAAAATCTGACCTTTATAATATCCAAAAACTAACTATTTAAAAGAGTTGTAGAGGCTCTCGTCCTTAGGGGACTGATTCCTAAATTTAGGGAACTGTTTTTAAATAAAATAATCAACTTTACTAAGACACTAGACTCAATGAGTAAGAGTGGTTCTTATCACACACAAAAGACCACTCTTGCATCTAATCTAGGAAAATGTTGGACTTAATCAAATAAAACTACTACTGTCTCTACGACAGAACTAATGCATGTGCTGGAGGAATTGAGTGGCCGAAAATAGGCCTCAGAGTGATAGAGAAAAGATCTGTGTTGAACAACGACATGTCTGTGAGCTGTTGGAGGCCACTGAGGATAACCAGTTGCATGAGTAGAGTTTGCTGAAGTGTTTCTGGAACTAATCGATGTCGACCTGTGATTGAGACTTAACTCCCTGTCTATGCCTGAGATTTCGGAAGCCAAGAGCATTCTGTATTGACCCCATCAGATGCCATCTATACCTGTGAAATAAATTCGCTGGAGTGGTTTTCGAATCATCGGGTATGAGGGGAGACGTGGAGGCGAGCATCCAATCAGGAGACATGATGAATGGACGTAAGGGTAGATGACGTATGAAGGTAGATGTCAAAGTGAGAGGAGGTGTGAATACAGTGGAGGTATTGAGAGTATGAAGTTGGCGACATGTAGTGAAGGATATAGGTGGAGCGTAGGGAGAGGATGAGTGAGAGTAGTGAGTGGGATGAGGGGAGGTGACGCAGTGATATGATGTCACTCAAGCACGCGATTGTGGGAGCTGTTGAGGGTGGTTTGGATCTAGACCTCCTTTGGGCCCGCAATCCACCACAAGATGCCATGTACCCTTCCAAAAATACCATGGTTCCAACTGCGGGACCTCTTAGGAAAATTAATGCTCGAGTAGTTTACGTCCCCGCAATGAAGTGTGGTCATCAATATGATGACAATCTGTGATTTGGGTGATATTTACCTGCTGCAAGGATCGACGGTTCTCGTTGACTTGGGATCAATGGTCCAGATTCACTTCAAACTTTCGGGCTTTGGATGTTTTGAATGTGAAACATGAAAAATATTCCAGAGGAAAATCTTCGAAGAGAATGATCTATTGCCATGTGTCATGATGAATGAATAGTCCATATTATCTTCAGAAGTCCGGGCTTCGGGAGTTTCAAATATGAAGCATGAAAAACATCCTGGAGGAAAATCCCCGAAGTGAATGATCTGCTACTGCGTGTCGTGATGAATGAATTCTCTATATTCTCTTCGAAAATTTGGGCTTCAGGAGTTTCAAATGTTAGACTTGGAAATATCCCAGAGGAAAATCGCTGAAGTGACGTGGTGGCCTAACGTCGTATGACGTCATGGCTGCTGATGTGTCCTGGAAAGAAAGGTGACATGTGTCATGTGGAAATGGGTGAATGACACAACCAAATGACTTGGGATGAATGCCACATGTCATGACTCATGAGTGTGCCACATGTCTCGACTGTTGGTTGTCACATGCTTCGGGACTTCATCTCTTCGACATTCAGATTTTCAGGACTTTCAAATGTGAAACATGAAAATCTGCCGAAGGAAAATCCCCGAAGTGGATGATCTGTTGCTGCGTGTCATTGCCTATGGATGGTCTAGATTCAATTCAGACGTTCAAGCTTCGAGAGTTTCGAATGTTTGTGCTTTTAAATCTCCAGGAATAAAAATATCCAAAGTGGATGATCTGCTTCCACGTGTCCATTGTCGATGGATGGTCCAGATTCACTTCAGACGTTCGGGCTTCGGGAGTTTAGAATGTTGGTGCTTTTAAATATATTGGAGTGGTACGGGCCTAGAGTGACATGGCAGGCTCTCGGGACTTCAGCTCTTCATAGCCTTTGGGTCTTTGACAAATTAGTACTTCGAACTTGATATTAAAACCCATGCGATTCTGGAACCCAAATGAATGAGAGAAATTGATCTATTTGACCTGATGGATTTTCGTTGTCGAAAATTAACCCGTTTTTTCCCACAGTCTGAGCCCGAAATTTGCTGCTCTGGATTTCCGCGTCATGTGCATGGGCATTTCCTATGCATAGAAAAGGCTTCGTAGACCTGCAGTGAGCCCAATCAATGGTGCATGTGATGACAAGCATTCGGAAACAAATACGACATATATTTCATCCTTCAAGAAGGACAGAAAATGAAATGTGCAAAGAATCAGATAGGAAAGAAGAAAACAATAACCATGTCACTCAGTGATGGGAAAATGACTTAACCAACCAGAAAAGGAAAACAATATGAAGGCGTAGGGAAAAAGAGGGGAGAGGCAGGGGATGCAAACATAGTTTACAACATTGAATCCAATTGGGGATAGCTCATCCCTGTGAGGTGATAAGAACTATAGATCGATGCATTGAGATTAGATAATTTCTCTTTCCTTTCATCACTTACCATAGTTTATGTCTGTCATCCCTGCGTATCTGTTACTATCCCTCAACCATGCATTTTATTGAATTAAAAACTAAAGCTACACCCTAGTTCCTTGTTGGGCTATGGAGTCTTTATTCACACACAACTAACTAATCAAAATAAACAATAAAGGAAAGCGTCTATGGTACAAGAGAGTCCTCCCCCCCATTCTCAAACAAAATAGTGTTTCAGGAAGCGTCCATTTACTGAGCCTCCAAAGATCTCTGTATCATCCAGATTGTGCAGGATGAATGTGTTGTTGTTCAGAACTTCAACCACCTTAAAAAGGACAAACCAGAGGTTGTTGAATTTACCATGCTTGGACTTGTCATCCCTTTTGGCATCCCACCTCAAAACTAGGTCACCTTCTTGAAAAATCTCCTTCTTGGTTTTCTTATCAAAGGCTGATTTGATCTTGCTCTGGTATGTTTCTATCCTCTGATCAAGTGCCTCTCTTCTCTACTGAAATTGTATAATCTGGAAGATCCTTCGTTGGATGTCATTGGGATCCTCAATATCCTCCTGCAATAATTTCAGGACTGGTATACCGAACTAAGTAGTTAAAACAACATCTATGCCATAAACAAGCTGGAATGATGAGGTTCCTAGAGACTTCTTAATGCTTATCTTGTCAGCCCATAAGGCATATTTGAGTTTAGAGTCCCAGGATTTCT
Source organism: Picea sitchensis (assembly GCA_010110895.2). Taxonomy (NCBI): domain Eukaryota; kingdom Viridiplantae; phylum Streptophyta; class Pinopsida; order Pinales; family Pinaceae; genus Picea; species Picea sitchensis. The sequence continues at coordinate 66,137 of SNQJ01S0018882.1, forward strand.
TTCTTTCAGTCAACAACTTTTTAATGATCCTGATGAGAGTCTTGTTTGATGATTCCGCTACGCCATTTCCCTGAGGGTAATAGGGTGTGAAATGTGTCAAGGAAATGTTGTGACTACCAGAGAAGTAAATAATGGATTTGGACTTGAATTCTTGGGCATTATCTGTTACCAGCTTACTAGGGCAACCAAATCTGGTAAAAATATTAGTTTCCAGGAAATTCATGATTACCTTGTCAATGGAATTCCTGGTGGGCACAACCTCAATCCATTTGGTGAACTAGTCGGTGGTAGTTAGGATCCACTTATCTTTCCCACTAGAGGGTGGATTTATTTCTCCTATGAAGTCTAACCTCCATTGCTGAAACATACTACTCGCATCGATAGGTTTCAGGGGTAGTGATATTAACTTCTGCTTCACTGCAAACATCTGAAATTCATTGCATGCTCTAACAGTGGCAAAGACATTAAAGAAAAGGGTGGTCCAGTAATATCCCACCCTCAGGATCTTGAGTGCTTTGGCCTTACAATGCTGGTTTCCGCTGCACACTCCTTTGTGTATATCTGTCATGACTTGTTTAGCTTCATTTTCATCAAGGCATCTTAACAGGATGCCGACAGGATCTCTCCAATATAGGTTCTGGTTCAAGATGCAATATTTGATGGCTTTCAACTTGAGAGACCTGGCCTTTGTCTTCTTCACATCTGGCGGACATTCAAAATGTTGTAGAAAATAGATGGTGTTCCTATACCAAGGCAAAGAGGAGTAAGTTTCAAATACCTGTAAGTTGTCTTGTCCAGGTTGTATGATGGGTGCATCTGATTGGGTGAAGGTTTGATGCAATTCTAGCACCTTACAGTTTGATTCTGATAGCAATTTGTCCAGTCCTTACCACTTGATCAACTTGGTGGGATTTATGTGCAAGTCATACTCCAATAGTTTGACAATCCATCTTCCTATTTTCCCCTTGTTGTCTGGCTGGACCAAAATCTCTTTGACACTGTTGCTAGGAACAAAGGTCATTATGCTAGACTGTAGCACATAAACCCTGAAGGCCTTGAGTGCTTTTACCAGTGCATAAACATGTTTATCTAATATATCATACTTGAGCTCAACATCTCGGAGGGTTTTGCTGAAAAAGGCTATGGTCTACTCATGCCCTTCTTCATTTTTCTACATCAGTACAACAACAATTGTTTCATCTGAGGCAAAGGAAAAGATGAAGAAATATTTGGTATAGTCAGGGTTGGCCAATACAGGTGCTTCATCTAAATATTTATTTATTGTTTGGAAAGATGATTTCTCCTCCAAATACCATTTTATCACGAAATCTTTCTTCAACATGTTAGTAATAGGCTTCAGAATTTCAACAAAATTCAGCACAAAGCGTCTGAGGAAGTTTATCTTACCAATAAAAGACTTGACAACCTTTTTATTTCTGGGAATATCAATTTGTTGAATGGCACAAACCCTCTTTGGATCATTTTTTATGCCTCTGGATGATATGATGTGGCCTAGGAACTTTCCTTCCGGCATGGAAAAGTGAGACTTTCTAGGATTCAGAGATATCCCGTACCTCCTGCATTTCTTGAAGACCTGCTCCAAATGATGCAAATGTTCATCATCAGAATTGGAAAAAATGGTAATGTCATCTAGGTATATGACCATAAATTTGTCTTTATTCCCCACAAAAGCTATGTCCATGGCCCTCTGAAAAGTGGCCCTGCGTTCATGAGCCCAAAGGACATCTTGTCATACATGAATGTTCCCCATGGGGTGGTGAATGTTGTCTTTTCTTTATATTCCTCACAAACTGCTATTTGGCTATAACTAGAGTATCCATCCAACAAGGAAATTTTGTGTGCACCTACCACCCTCTATAAAATATGATCCATCTTGGGGAGGGGATAATTGTCCTTCAAATAACACTTGTTTAGATTTCTAAAATCAACACACAAGCGTATCTCCCCACTCTTCTTCCTTACAGGTACTAAGTTGGCCACCCAGTTTGAATACCTTAATGGTACAATAATCTTGGCATCCAACATTCTTTTTATCTCTTTCTCAATTATGGACATTAACATGGGATTAAATTGTCTAATCTTCTGTTTGAATTTCTTGGAGCTAGGTTTTAGAGGGATCTTGTGCTGGATAATGTCAGTATCAAATGTCTTCAAATATTCATAGGACCATGCAAAAGTATCAACAATTTTTTTAATGAGATTGACATACCCGTATTTTTGTTCTCCAGCCAATGATTTGGACAACTTGATGATCTTGGGATTCTCAGTGGTCCCAATATTGCACTATGTCACCTCCTCTTCTTGATTCTTCATGGCATCTCCTTTGTAAACATCATTGTTTTCGAACAATCTTTCCATTGGTACTAGTCCTCTTGGAATGTGATTTGTTTTCAGCTCCACAATATCATGACCAACCACTATCTTCAGCAGATGAGAAGATTGTTGATCTTCTAATTCTCATTTTCATCTTCTTTACTTTCGTGATCAATTGAGATATTGGAGAATTCATCAATGGCATGAAGAAATATCTAAAACTCTAAATCATCACTAAAGATTTGTCAGTGCTTTATGTTGTCTGGTATGGCTATTCTATGTCTGATTTCCACCTGATATTTAATATTTGGGCCAATGGGAGGCTTGGACGTTCTGGCACCTAAGGCCAGAGAATCAAATTTCTTATTCTGTTCCCTGGGAATGAAAGTGAGGTTAAATGCTAATTTTTTTTTATCAATTAGGTCCCATACCTTGTTCATATACTGCTTGAGCCTCTGTTGCTTAGCTTGATAGATATTCCTCACTTGATTGATGACCAACTTAGAATCACCAAAAACTGCCAAACAATCAATGGCCATGTCTTTGGCAGCCCTCAATCCCAATACCAGAGCTTCATATTTATCTATATTGTTATTAGTCTCAAACTCTAGCTTATAAGAGAGGGTTATAAATTCTTCTGCAGGGGAAATTAGGAGAATACCTGCACCGGATCCGTATTTTGATGAAGATCCATCAAAATACATCTTCCACACCTTGTTTTGTTGACCAGTCATTGGCTGATCTTTGCGTTGGATGACTGATATTTCAGGTTCATCATCATCTAAATGAAAAATAGATGAACCAATTCCATCCTCAACAACATAAATGGGGTGATTTCTTGGGTTCTAATGATCACTGACTATGTAGGCTAACCTTACCTCTATGTATAGCCTCCTGTTCTCACCACCAAACATAGGAATGGTGGTAAATTTGAGGTCCATTTGCAATGATCCTCCAACCTTCTTAGCCCAAGTTTTGGATAATAACATGCCAATATTTGAGGGGATGTCGGCCACCACAATGTCCATCACTACACTCCTCATGGGTAATTGTGTTAGAGAAACCACCATATCCTTTATCAATCCCAAGCATTTAACTTTCTTGGAATCAAAGGAGTACAAGTCTTGGTAAGGATTGGTAATCTCCAGACCTAGTTCTTCCATAACAACTTTGGGCATGGAATTGTGAGAGGCTCACGAGTCCATAAGACAATTGTGCAAGATCTTATCATGGACATTAAGAGATATATAGAAAGGAGGAGAAGCATTGGAACCATCTTCAATGTGTGGACCCACAGTAATGGCTGGGTTTTCATCCTGTAGACTAATGACATCAAAAGATACACTAGAAGGAGTTGTTTGCAAAACTTTCATGATGGATTTCTTGAAAGGTTCATTTTTTAACAATTCTATCAAAGGGACAGGAATCTTGATTTTTCTCAGCTCATGTTCCAGGCTGAAAGAGGTTGGTGGCTTATCAAATTCCTTTGTTTCAGGGGCAAGAAGTTTTGATAGTGGAGATGGCTGAGTTTTAGATGGCATAAAATTATTTGGATTTGGCTTGGGAGGGGCTTCTGCTTGTTTGCCTTGATCATGGGTGGTGGCCTTTGAAGCTCCATTTCTCGTCCTCAAATCATATTTCTTCTTGGGTTGACCTTGAATAACTCCCTCTTCCCCTATCTGATCATCAAATTGATTTGACAATTGTGCTACCTCATATTCTTGCTATGTTAAGTGACTGGTATAATAATCTGTCTCATTGAAAAGCACCGTAGTATCGTCCACAACATCATTGTATGAATATATCTCCTCAATATGATTGTTTTGGAAAGGGGGCACTACCCTTTGATGATCAACATTTCTCCTTTCTCTCTACATTACTTGAGGAGCATCATTAGGCCTTATGAATTGGTTTTGATTTCTATTACCAACCCCTTGAAAGGTTTTGTTTGGTTGTTTGGATTCCCATTTTAGCTTAGCTATCTTAGAAGTCAGATCCTTCAAAGTCTTAGTCATCTCTTCAAGTTTGGGATCATATGTAGCTGGGTTAGAGGAGGTAGGGGCATCCTATATCTGTTTTTTCTTTTCTTTTTCAGATCTAGTCTTTAATCTGTCTGATGCCAAAATATTAGATTCAACTTCAATGGGTGCTTCCTGCATGGACAACAATGTGGTTGACCTTATCTCTCTCTCAGGAGGAGGGAGAATTCTACATCAAATGCATTAGCATAAGTGATCTTGGCATGGGCCTCAGTTGGTTTGATTTCATCTGGCATTCTATCATACATTTTATTGAATCTCTTGGTGAAGTCTGAAATAGATTCACCATTTTTTCTCGTTAGAGGCCCAAATTCAGTGATGTAATAGAGATAATCTCTCCTATCTCCCCATTTATTTATAAAATCTTCATCTAACACCTCAATATCTTCAATTGATGCTGGAGGAAGACTTCTTAACCATTTTCTGACCTCCCCATCCAGACTATGTACAAACAACCTCATCCACACGTCTGAATGATCAATGTTAAAGTTATCTACAAAACTATAAAAGGATACTAGATGTTCGTCAACAATTATTTCACCCTTCCCATTATATCTTGGTAGATATTGCATGTAATCTGTGGTTGGTAGTGTATGTAAAACTACATGTATCACTAAGGGTGCATATCTGGCAGCAATTATGACATCCATCCTATTAATGACCATGGATTGAACAACAAGAATTTGCAAATTTATGGGAGATACATGAGTGGATGAAGGACTGGATGCTGAAGTGGAATAAGGAGTAGGATATTTGTGATCCCCTTTGGAATTATGATTCTCAGGGCTAGCAAGTTCAAGATGCTCGTGATGATGATTTGAAGTATTCTCTTGGTGTGCAGCTTTTCCCTTGAGGGGGGAAGTGTATCTCTGAGATACAATGGATTTACTTAGTTTCATTTCTAGCTCAGGGCCTACTGTGTTATTCTCAGGGTTATAATAAGCCTTCTTGGATTTTCTATTTTCAGATTTGGATCTATTGAATCCCTTTCTGGGTGCCGATATTTCTTCTTTAAATTTTACTTAGTGAAGTCTCGAGGTGAAAGATGAAAGTCTGTTGGTGTCTGATCTTTTTTCACCATCAAAGGTTAGAGCTGATCAATTGTCATTCTCCCAGGGAAAGATATTTCGTTACTCCGTTCCTCGGAAACAATGCCAGAAGATGTTGGTCCTAAGGTCTGCACCTGATCGCTAAAGGGCAAAGCTAGGCCACCTATCAGTTTAGAATGATTGATTCTTTAAATTTTTGTGGGTTGGTTAAAGGGTTATTCTATCAATACAAATGAAAGGTTGGGTTGGCATAATGATATGGATGAGGGGCCTCCTTGGCCGATGGCACACTAATGACAAACCAATGAAATAATAGAAAACAGAGGGAAAGAACAAACTACTCAATGAATAATCTACTGCAAGAAGTTCAATACTTAAAATATCATTTCAAGAAATCAAACATGTATCAAAACACAATAACTCCCTTAGGTTGCAGAAAACAAATATTCCCCAAAGCATTATCTATTTGACAGGTTGCATATCAATAAAAATAAGTTGTACAATAGATGAAAGGAAATGAAATGTACGTTGCACAAATAAAAAACTGTATTCAAGATAAGAATGAAAACACATGAAGAGTTGAACGAAACACTGTCATAAAGAGTATGTTCAACAGGTAGAGAGATTTAATCCATGCATAAAACGGGTCCAACTGATCTGTTGTATTGCTATTTTTCCTCAAAAAATTTGACCTTTACAATATCCAAAAACTAACTATTTAAAAGAATTGCAAAGGATCTCATCCTTAGGGGACTGAGTCCTAAATTTAGGGAACTGTTCATAAATCAAATAATTAAATTTACTAAGACACTAGACTCAATCAACAAGAGTGGTTATTGTCACACACAGAAGACCACTCTGGCATCTAATCTAGGAAAATGTTGGACTTAATCAAATAAAACTACTATTGTCTCTGTGACAGAACTGATGCATGTGCTGGAGGAACTGAGTGGCCAAAAATAGGCCTCAGAGTGACAGAGTAGACCTCTGTGTTGAACAACAACATGTCTACGAGATTTTGGAGGCCACTGGAGATAACCAGTTGCATGAGGAGAGTTTGTTGAAGTGTTTCTGGAACTAATCTGCGTCGACCTGTGACTGAGACTTAACTCCTTGTCTATGCCTGAGATTTTGGAAGCCAAGCACATTCTATATTGACCCCATCATATTCCATGTGTACCTGTGAAATAACTTTGCTGGAGTGGTTGGTTACTCATTGGGTATGAGGGGAGGCATGGAGGTGAGAATACAATCGGGAGACGGGATGAATGGACGCGAGGGTAGATGACGTGTGAAGGAATATGTCAAAGTGAGAGGAGGTGTGAATACGGTGGAGGTATCGAGAGTATGGAGTTGGTGACGTGTAGTGAAGGATACAGGTGGCACGTAGGGAGAGGAGGAGTGAGATTAGTGAGTGGGATGAGGGGAGGTGATGTGGAGGTGACATGATGATCTGATGTCATTCAAGCATGTGATTGTAGGAGATGTTGAGGGTGGTTTGGATCCACACCACCTCTAGGCCCGCAATCCACCACAAGATGCCACATACCCTACCAAAAATGTCATGGTTCCAATTGCGGGACCACTTAGGAAAATTAATGCTTGAGCAGTTTACGTCCCCGCAATGAAGTGTGGTCATCGATCTGATGATGATATGTGATTAGGGTGATATTTTCCTACTACAAGGATCGACGGTTCTTGTTGACTTGGGTTCAATGGTCCAGATTCACTTTGGACTTTCAGGCTTCGGATGTTTTGAATGTGAAACATGAAAAATCTTCCGGAGGAAAATATTTGAAGCGAATGATCTGTCATGATGAATGAACGGTCCAGATTATATTCGGAAGTCCAGGCTTCGGGAGTTTCAAATGTGAAGCATGAAAAACCTCCTAGAGGAAAATCCCCAAAGTGAATGATCTGCTTCTGCATGTCGTGATGAATGAATGGTCTAGATTCTCTTCGGAAATACGGGCTTCGGGAGTTTCAAATGTTAGACTTGGGAGGAAAATTGCCGAAGTGACGTGGTGGCCTAACGTCGTATGACATCATGAATACTGATGTATCCTGGAAAGAAAGGTGACACATGTCATGTGGAAATGGGCGAATGACACAACCAAATGACCTGGGATGAATGCCATGTGTCGTGACTCATGAGTTTGGCACGTGTATCGACTTATGGTTGTCATGTGCTTCGGGACTTCGGCTCTCCGGGTCTTCGACATTCGGCTCTTCGGGACTTTCAAATGTGAAACATGAAAATATGCTAGAGGAAAATCCCTGGAGTGGATGATCTGCTGCCACGTGTTGTTGTCGATGGATGGTCTAGATTCACTTCAGATGTTCACGCTTCGAGAGTTTCAAATTTTTGTGCTTTTAAATCTCCCAAAAGAAAAATCGTCGGCTTCCATGTTTACGTTGCCGATGGATGGTCCAGATTCACTTCGGACGTTCGAGCTTCAGGATTTTCGAATGTTGGTGATTTGAAATCTCCCGCAGTGGTACAGGCCCAAAGTGACATGGTAGGCTCTTAGGACTTCATCTCTTCGGAGGCTTCAGGTCTTCGGAAACTTAGTACTTTGAACTTGATATTAAAACCCATGCGATATTGAACCCGAATGGATGAGAGTTGTTGATCTATTTGACTTGATGGATTTCTGCTGTCGAAAATGAACCTGTCTTTTCCCATAGTTTAGCCTGAAATTTGCTGCTCTGTATTGTTGCGTCGTGTGCACAGGCATTTCCTGTGCATACAAAAGGCTTGGTAGACCTGCAGTGATCTTAATCAATGGTGCATGTGATGAAAAACATTACAAAACAAATACGACGTATATTCCATCCTTCAATAAAGGCAGAAAATGAAATGCGCAAAGACTCAAATAGGAAAGAAGCAAACAAGAACCATGTCACTCAGTGATGGGAAAATGACTTAACCAACTAGAAATGGAAAAAATTATGAAGGCATAGGGAAAAAGAGGGGAGAGGCAGGGGATTCATACGTAGTTTACAACACCTTCATTGGGAAGGATAGGCTTGTTTAAAGGAAAAATGATAACCCTATGTGGAAGAGTTACTAATATACCTATGATTTCTCATGAAACATTGACTGAAGAAGAATTTGAAGTCATTAAATTTGTTGAGAACAATGCCCCTTTATCCACTTTTATTAGGAAATATTTGGATTGAGAAGGATCAGATCAGAAGGAAAGTAGAGGAGGAAGATACATAACAGAAAAAGAAAGAACTAAGGGACTTCATAACCAGAAAAATAGAGCGACTAATAGAAGAATAAAAAGACAAGTCAAAGAAACAGAGGGCAAGAGAATTAGTTGTCAAGGTTGAAAGAGCACAAGAAGGCTTGAAGAAATTGTAAGCGAAGGGACATTAACCTTAGAATCTGTAAGAGCACATCAACAGTGCGAAGTCCTTTCACCAGGAGAGAATAAGAATACAAATGGGAAGAGGATTCCAGAAATTGTTAGAGAAGCTCAAATTACAGGAAAGAAGGCCAGGAATCTTAATAAGAAGAAAGCTAAGCTATGGGAAGCTACAGAGAACATAAGGAAGACTTCGCAGGAGGAATATCTATAGAACTTGAACCTCGTTGGAATAGAAAAATCACGCAGAATGGGACTTCGCCACGACAAATCTATATGACCATTAGAGGCACCCCGACCGTTAGAATGACGCCCTAGAATGGCTAGAAAACATAGTTATGAGTGAATGGACCATTGAGACCACACCATAACGGAAGGATTCACATTGATAGACACATTTCTACCCATTGGAGGAATCCATTACGACGCTTTCTTATTTAACCTGTCAGACACTGTGCCAGGACCACTTTTTTCCACCCGTGATTATACGAGCTAACAGAGAATCGATAGCATATCATGATTTTATTTCTATACCTCACCATACATTTGATTACATCGCTTATCTATTCACCTACGCAATCTATTTTCCACAAGTGTGGATGTCGGGCGAACCTAGCACATTAGATAAGTTTGTAGAGGATATTCTCGTGGAGCTCATGGCTGAGAGAGTTATGTTTGTAGGAATACAGGCGTTGTCGACTGGGAGACTGCAAGCATCCCCTTCGATTGGATGTCGTTCTAGCCGGACCACAACTGAGAAGCTAAGAAAGCACCGCGACGATCTGGCTAATGCGAAGCAGATCCCGTCGGTCTTACCAGATTATATACCGCCTTTGGCTGGCACAATTAACCATGATAGTATCCCATGTGACTTTGAGTATACATTGATCACTGCATACATCCCAAGGGGATACACGTAGTTGGACCCCAGTTAGGATAGATCCCAGCTCTGAAGAACAAGGACTTTAATCTCAGTGACAGAAATAACTACGCCATGCTCGCGCCCCATAGGTATTTGATGAAGACGAATAGGAAGAAGCCGCAAATAGTCTCCCAGCCATGGATTAAGGAGATAAGACAATCAACGATATTGAATGTAATGAAGATCCCTCACTTTGGACAACATCAGGAGGTTAAAAATTGCATTAAAATCCTCTTGTCGTGCTACCATGGAGGATATCTATGGCTTGACAAGTGCATCACTATGGATTTGACGCTAATCCACTTGATTACAGGGCTGAGCATGCAGGGCTCCGACCTTTAGCAGTTCTACCAAGGGAAGAATTCAGATTTCTCCCTGACACAACGAATAAAGGAGGATTATGACGATGTAGAAAAGGGAAAACAAGGCTATAAGGTATCCTCAATCTAGGATGGCACAGTGTGCCTCGCTTTCCAACTTATATCTGGCAAGCGCGTCAGAAAGAACTGCCCAACACAGGTTACTGGGTTCATAGTGGAACTCGCTGGGAAGTGCGTAGAGGGTATGCAAATGAACTGGGCGAGTTACGTCGTCAACTATCTCGATAAGTAATTCCACGAAGCGCAGGATCAGGGGTATGAATTACATTTTAGCTGGTTACTTGTATTAATTGAATTTGTCACTTGGTAGATGGTGGAAGGAGAGACATTTCCAGAAGTTGAGCTGTCAGAGCTGTTGGCCGCGAGGTTCTCCACATTGTGGTATACAAATGATATGTTGAAGCAATGACAGTTGAACGTTGTGTTCCATGATTACTACTAGTAGCTGAAGCATGCTACTGAGGCATTTCCACGCATGAAACATAACACATTGCACCAGTATAGACCGCTATAAAAGTTCCAAACATATCAATAGTTTATCTATATCACTGTGCGTAGGGATGAAGGAAAGGAGGAGTTGCAGTCCTATTATAAGCTGACCGACAAATATATGGAGGAGATCACCAAATAATGGTCAGCAAAGTTCCTTGTACCGGTTGAATATGCAAATCTCTCCAACATAAAAATCATAGGAAGCCTCTTGTTCACCTAGGTCGATCATGTCGGGCAGAGAAGCATGAATAAAAAGACGAAAAAGGTAGAAGTCCAAGAAATTGATGAGGAGGATAGTGCCTCTGTAGAATATGGATCTGGCTCACTAGAAGAAGGAGGAGAATACCAAGGAAATGAACAAGGAGGAGGGGATGACAGAGAAATGAAATAAGAGGGTGAAGCTACACCGTCAAAGTCCCCCCTACCGAGGCAGAAACATCAAAGAAAAATAAAGGTTTCCTCGCAAAAACCTTCTGCAAGAAAGAAGACATGTGCCAGTAAGCCCAAGATGAAGGCCACGCTCACAGTGGATGACGTCGATCTAATCATTGAAACTGTTGAGGATGCTTCAAAGGATATCTTATAGTGATATGGAGAAAATAAGGGGACGATGTATGAAAGAATCGAGAAGGAGCTGAAGAAGATACAACAAGCCATCCATTCGAGCCACGTAGTACCTACTACGCCTTCTTCGTCGAAGATTGCAGAATTGGGGGATGAGCCCACCCAATTACGAAGATTAGCAGATGAAACAGAGGCTTGACTTCATCGAGTCCATGAATAGAAGGAAAAAGATACAAAATCCTTGAAGCAAGTAAAGGAGGAGGTCATGGAGAAACTATGAGTTGCGCAGTCCTGTGTAACCGCCTACGAGAAGGAGAAATATGAAATTCAGGCGATGTTCGAGGAGGACAAAGAAAATATACAGAAAGAAAAAGACCAACTGTTCGGATAGTAGATTGGGGTCAAAGAAGTGATGACTAAATCACTTCGCTCTGTGTCGGGCTTGGCACAGGAGGAACCAGATTCAGTTGAGATGCAAGTGGGGAAACTCTCTGAGGCCATTTAGAAACTCCAAGCATGGGTAATGGAGTTGGAGCTTCAAGCAGTACTTATCACTTTGTAGAAAGTGCGGGACCAAAGGGAGGAAACCGCCAAGAGCGTAGTTGGAAGGATCAAGTTATGTGCCTTAGAATGTAAGAAGTTGAGTGATTGAAGTCTGCAAACCTATGAACGCCTCGCAGAAGATCCAGAGTTGAGGAAACTGGAAGCACAACTCCAAGAGGTGCAACAAAAGACATCCACTATGAAGGTTTAGATGAATATACTCACTGTGGTCGATGTAATAAAGAGATCACAAGAGCAACGCAAAGTCCAACAACATATTACTGCCATCTAGAGCAGGGTCATGGAATTTACACAGAGAATACAACCGGTGCAGGACAAAGCCTACACGATTTTTTAAGAGATTGAAGGACAAGGCTCGCAGCTAGACCAAATGGTTGCGACAGTGGAATAATGCCCGGAAGGGTCTGTCATAGAACAAGTGATTCAGGAGTTCATCGAGCAGGAAGATCTGGTGAAGCAACAAGTCGAGGAAGCTCGAGCTAATCTTGAGGCCTTTGAAGAAACATTTCACAGATCTAAGTGACTCAAGATGAGTCACAGGTAAGTGTTGGGGGCTTGTTGGCCCTTGACCAAGTTTTGGGGAAACATTGGTCATGTTTGACCACTTTTTGGACTTCGACAGGCTGGTCGAAGATGGACCATCCAGGCAGAGCTGAGATCACGAGATCTCACTTATTTTGTGGGCTTGTGGACCCAACAAAGGGTTTACTAGGGTTTATGTAACAGGTTAGGGGATGTCGGCCCATGGGTTTACCCATGTTTAGGCCTTTTTAAAAATGTATAAATAAGAAACTAATCGATGTAAGAAGCCTAAATGGATGGTGGAATATGTGCACAATATGTTGTAAGTATTAATGTTGGCTTAGTGCAAGAGGTTGTAAGTTGCTTTGTGCAAATAGAGGCTTTGTGCCTTGAACTGATTTTGGGAAGGAGGATCTGGCACGCAGCGTGTAGATATCCTATCCTTGACTTAGTTTGGCTATGTGTCTTTGTGCACAGGAGAATATGAATGTAAGAATATTGAAGACTAATAAAGAAGAAGCAAAATTTGGTGAACGTAGCCCCACACTGGGGTGAACCACGTATATTGTGTGTCTTGATGAGTTTTGTGTGATGTGAATTATGTTGTTTATCTTCTTAGTGTTGTTGTTATAATGTATGATGAATGCATCTGATGTTGTTTCTTAGTTCTCAATTGTACTAGAGATAGATGAATGTTATATCTGAGCTAATGCTATGTACTAGGTGATTGAAAGTGCTTGATATTTATTGTTACTGTGTTGATCTGTAATAAGGGTTTAATATGTGATGTGAATGAGACTTATGAATTAAGCATGTTTTTGTCTAAGTGCTCTGCTAAGTGTTGTAACCACAGATCTGTGTCCCAGCTTGGTTGTAGACACCTGATTCCTAAAACCCCCCTATGCCTACCTCGGGTGAGACCTCATATGCTTCGCAGTTGTTGCCGAAAGGGTTGGTAGTTAGGGTTTTGTTGGTGCGTTGTTGAAGCGTTGAACCCTGGGTATGCCCCTGTGCCAACATATTAGTTGATGATTATACAAGAATGACTGCAGTTTTTTTTCTCAAGAAGAATTCAGAGGCATTTGAGAACTTTAAAATATACAAGGAGATGGTTGAAAATGAAACAGATCTGAAAATCAAATGTTTGATATCGAAAAATGGAGGAGAGTTTACTTTGAAGGAATTTATGGACTTCTGTAGTAAACACGGGGTAAAGAGGAAATTTTCCATCACCGAGACACCATAATGAAATGGAGTTATCGAAAGGAAGAACATGACAGTACATGAAATGGCCCGTACTATGCTAATGAATTCCAAGTTGATATATGTCTTTTGGGCTTAAGCAGTGCATACAACAATTCACATTCAAAAAAAATTATTTCTCAAAAAGAACAATGATAAAAATCCTTATGAGCCATGGACAGATACTTACAGTAGAAAGAGTTTATAAAGGGAAATGTAGACAACAACCTCTACATCAAGGTAAATCAAGATAGTATTTTGTTAATTGAATTTTATGTTGATGATATTATCTTTGGCAGTGATGATGACAGGATGAGCCAGAAATTTGCAAAGGATATGTAGAATGAGTTCGAGATGTCATTACTTGGAGAATTATCTTTCTTCTTGGGTATTCAGATATGTCAAAGCAACCAAATAATTTTTATCTCTCAGACCAAGAATATCAGAGAGATGTTGAAGAGGTTCGGTATGGAATATTGCAAACCAATCATTAATCCTATGAAAAACAATTGAAAGTTAAGTAAATATGATGATTCAAAGGCTACAAATCAGAGGCAGTACAAGTCAATGATTGGAAACTTACTTTATGTGACAACTTCCATACTAGATGTGATGCAAGCAGTTGGACAAGTGGCATGATTTCAAGCAACACCAAAGGAATCACATGTTCTAGCAGTAAAGAGGATATTTAGGTATCTCAAGGGTGAAAAAGAGTTTGGATTATGGTATCCAAAAGGAAAGGATATATCACTTATTAGTTACACAGATGTAGATTGGGAAGGTTGCATTGATGACCAGATAAGTAAAAGTGGAGCAACGTTCCACTTGGGTGAGTGTTTGGTATCTTGGCTAAGAAAGAAACAATTATCAATATCATTGTCTACAACTGAGGCATAGTATATTGCAACAACAACATGTTGTACATAGGTTCTATGGATGAAACAAACATTGAAATATATACATATTGAGTATGATGAGCCCATTTGGTATTTTGTGACAACACAGGCGCCATCAATATCTCAAAGAATCCAGTGATTCACTCCAAGACGAAGCACATTCCAATCAAGTTTCACTTTCTACGGGAGAATGTTGTAGAGAAGAAGATCATAGTTGAATATATGGGAACCAAATAACATATTGCAGATATCTTTACAAAATCACTTCCAAGGGAAGATTTTGAGTATCTTCAACATAGACTCGAAGTAGTTTCTTCTCCAAAATGAATGATTTTTAATGATTATCTTATATGTCTTATATTTACACGAGGAAAAACCATCAAGAAGACATTTCAATTTGGGAAGAGAAGTCTCAGGGAGATATCAGTCAGGGGGAGCAGCCCCAACGACGGTAGTCAGGGGGAGCAACCCCGATAGGAAGTTACATTTTCTATTGATGTCAAAAGGGGAGATATTATTTAGATGCATGCATGGAGAGAGAGTTATATGTCTGGAGAGAAAATAGAGGCATGATTCTAGTGGGAGCGATGGTCACAGGGGGAGCATGAGCGATATAACTTCAGTGTTGCATCATAGTGTTTCCATAAATGCCAAAGGGGGATATTTTTTATTAATTGGGTTGGTTTTAATTCATTTCAACCCTTGAAGCAAGTACAGTAGAAAATTTTGGTAGCCCCAATAGTGTGGTTAAGGAAACAAATTTTGGTTGAGGAATAATTTCATGAAGATCAATGAATTTATAGCTAAGACTATTCTATATGGATAATACATGTCATTCCATTTCTAAAGATATGTGGAATGTCACATAACTCCTCACGGTTAGAGAGCCATGGCCATGTGAAGTTGGAGACCCTCATGAGATATATAGAAGCCTCTAGAAGGTCAAAGAAGTTAAGTTATTATAGAAGCTTCTAGAAGAAGTTTACTAGTCAAAGTGGTTGTAACTAGGAGTTAATCATTAGTTAAGTTGTTGCAAAAAGAAAATAATTAAAAATAAATCAGTTTGAACTAGAAGTGGAGAGATTACTATTTTTGGATAATTGGTTGTAAGTGGACAAGTGGTTAGAAGTGGTTTATCCCTAAAAGAAGGAAGTTGGGTAAAGTTAATTAGAAGATAACCTCTTGAGGAAGCTACTTGGAGAAAGCAAGGGTATCCTATTAGAACCTAATGAGCACATTGAATATCTATTATTTGTGAAAATTTTATTGCAGGAACTCATTGATACATTTAAAGTTACTTAAGGTTGAGGTAGAAAAGGAGGGTTGACAATGAAAGTTTCAGACTTGCAGATTTACTGAATAAACCCTAGTTTTGAGGTGTACATTGGATGCAGTGGAGGAAGGCACGTATATACACGGGCTGAAGGATAACGTGGTGCGTACATACATAGGATGAATAAGAAGAGGTCGCATAAAGATGGAAAATCCATGAAATCTTGAGGATATGAATATGTCAGGTCTCTAGAGTCTGAAAGCAAGCTCCCAGGAAGGTCTATAGTGATCAGGTACAATAGATCTATCTGCAAAGTCAAAACATATGTCTTATTTTTATGTGTTGTTGGATATTGTTGTCTACATGAGATATGGTTTTGGGGGTTTGAGGATTTTCCCTAGAGAGGTTATTGGTTGTATGACACTTACTGTATAAGCCAAATATACATAAATAAAGTGCTGGTATATCTTATATTTATCATTGGTACATCTTGTTTGTGTTGAGGCATGTCTTGTATTTGTTGGCACATGGTTGAGGGATTTTTTTGTACATGGTTGAGGGTTTTTGTTTATGAAGTGGTTGTGAAGTTGTTGTGTAAATGTGAGGCTGCATATCAGTGAATATTTGATGTCTATTCCATGTGAGGGTTATTGCACTTGATCATGATTGAATACACATGTATGGAACATGAATAGAGAGACATATATGCACCTGGTTAAGGGATATGTATGATGATGTATGCATAGGGAACAACTACAGATTGGACATAGTAACATGTTATAGGTTGAAGTGACAAAGGCAACAAAGAGTCTGAGTTTCAGAAAAGGGAAAACCCTAGATTTCTGAAGGTGTATGTAGGCTACAGTATAGACAGGCCACATACATATGCATGTTGCATTACAGAAAATACACGTACATACACGAGATGGAGCATAGACAGGTCATGTACCTATTTGTTTTTGTTGGTAGAGGATGAGTAAAAGTACATGTTGATCACATGATATTGGTACAATTTGGTTATAGGTTGTTGGCATAGATTGTTACAGGTTTATAGTGGTTTATCTCACAGTGATAGTGTGGCAGTGGTTTCATCATCTATTTGGAACTTATATTTAAGGGCAGCAGGATGAGGAAATGATAAGTGGTTGTAGCCACCTTCCAGTTGTATCTAGAGAACACAGTGGGTTGTAGCCTCCTTCTAGTTGGAGCAAGAAAATTAGGGATTTGAAGCTTCCTTCAGGTTGGAGCCTCCTTCCAGTTGCAGCCTCTGGTTGTAGCCTCCTTCCAGTTGCAGCTGGTAAACAAAGGAAGTTGGTGCTTCCAATGAATGTAATTCTTAAAGACATACAATAAAAATCATTCCATGGTTTTCTCCCACATTGGGTTTCCATGTAAAAATATTGGTGTACTGTGTATGTGTGTGATTTCTCATTGTTCATGGTTATTTATTCTTCACTTGTTGAATGATATCGGTAAATTGATCATAAATATAAACAAAACTTATATACTATGGTTACAAATGGATTAATATTTATCTATTATTGATTCACATCCCCTCTCAGTAATATAACAAAGGATAAGATAGGTCTCAAGATGAAGGCCAATATCGCCAGAAGGGTTAGCATTGTCGAGAGAAAAAAGATCATCATCGATGCACTTGGATACGATGAGGAGTCAACATCCTTCTGCTAGTGCATCAGGTACGAGAGAGGTAAACAAGTAGTGCATTGGCTAGGGAGAGATAGAACTCGTTGACGTGAAGTGTATTGAGGTGAAAGGAGGAGAAAATGTTGATATGAGTTGCATCGATGAAAGTGAAAAGGAGGTTATCCAGTGAATGACATGTGTGCGGTGAAGGTAATCACGTGACATTACTTATGTGTTGGAATTGATTATGCGAACTTCACCAGTGATAAATACATGTGCCAGTGAGGTTTATCGGAAGTGTGTCGGTGCATCAACCAAGTTTGAAGGAAGGTGGCTCATGTATTGGTGAGGAAATAGTTGTCATGCCAATATGTAGGTGAAATAAAGGATGTGTTCGCCAGTAGGATATGTATCGACAAAGGAAGAGGGGACTCATTGAAGTGTGGCTCGATGGGTTGAGGTGATCCATAGAGAGACTGGAAATGGTAACACGAGAGAGAGTGCGTGTGAGGGTTCCAATAGGAAGTTAGGAAGTTTAGGAGGGGGGCCCAATTTATTCTCTTAGGGAGATGACAAGATAAGAAAATTGGGAGGTCGGTGTGCATACACAACAAAAGGGTTCAAAAAAAGGAAGGTGAGCCTCAACAAGACTGTTCCAATCAAAGGAAACACTCTTAGGATTTGGAGGGAGAATGATCGAGGTGCGTGGGATTCCCTCTTTTTTATAAGGTTCAGAACTAGAAATGAAGAAAATATGAGCGATAGATACATCACTCCATAAAAGAGGTGTGAGATCGACCAAAGATTGCATCGGTGAAACCACTTCATCAACTAATGGTTGAGTAGGTTACTGAGAAACTAAAGGTCGTTCTAGAGTAAAATAACCTTTAGACTTGGACCACACTCTTTTGATATTTGGAGTGAGAGGAAATAGGTGAGTAAGGTGATCTTCCTTGCAAATTGTACAAGGGAAATTAGGCTTGCATCTTTCTCATCTAGATTTCTTAGAAATATCAATGCCCCCAACATGACTTGCAGTGGTGGTTTCTTGCCCCTAGCATGGCTTGCAATGGTTGGTTTCTTATAACCAATATGAATTGTAGTGAATAATTTATTTCCCCCAAACTGACTTGCAACTATTGGTTTCTTGTCTCTAGTATGATTGTTGTAACATTCCTGTTATAATTTGTAGTTTAGTTAATGCTTAATTGAGACACAGTGTATGATTGTGGCCAAGTGATGTACATGTGAATTGTATTTATGAATTTTAACAAATAAATTGTGATGTTGGATACTAGGGGGCGTGGATAGATATGGGGGATGATTAATCCACAAGAGAGAGGGGTCTAGAAAAATGGATTTTTTTTATCCATGAGTTTAATTCCCAAATATTTTTCTTGATTTTCATGCTTTGAGTGAACCTTCTGATTTCCCTTGAGTGTGTAAGAAATGGATCATTGAATATCTGTAAGAGGTTGGGTGTAGAAACTCACATCCCATAGTTATTGTAGAGATAAAATGAAGTAAAATTAGCTCGGGGATGAATGTAATTCAAGAAAACAAGAAAAGGGAAGTAATTCATATGGGCAGGGGGAGCAGTTTTAGACAGTCACGTTTTTGCATGAGGGAAAGTAGAGAACAAGGAAGAAGAGCATTAGAGATGGAGAAACAATAGAGGGTGAGTTATGGAGCATTTATGGAGTTTAATATTGAAGAATCAAGTTGTCAAGCATGCAAAAGAACCAAGATTTCAGTCCTGAAGAGTGAACTCCTGTGGGAATTGCACAACAACAAGAAGTTATTGTTGTTGTTTACTAGTAGTTTTCCTGGTAGTGAGTTCCCTTGAGTTCCCAGTAGTGAGATTCCTGGTTACCTGCGCCAAATAAGCCCTGATAAATGAATGGTATGCCCAATGGACCCACACCAATGAAGGGATACATTCCTTGGGTTGGGTAGGTCAAGAGGAAGAGAACTAGAGAAATTCATGATAGTTGTAGGAGAATGTCAGTGGGTTGTGGGTTTTGTTGAGTTGTGAGTGGATAGTGAAAGGGACCCTAGTATTTGGATTCCTAGCCCCATATTGTGGGTGAGTCATTGTTGAGATCTAGAAAAATAGGTCTATGGTTGATTGGAACACCCATCCCAATCAATTGGTTGCACAACTGTTCTGAAAAGACAAGTGTTTATCTTGTTATGTGTTACATTTATAGTTTGTTCCACTGTGTATTAATTCTATATATGAGGATGGTTTTCTATGTTGATTTATGAAGTTAATTAGTTGAATTTTCAGCATGTTGTAGATGCATTTAAATTAATTATAGTAGAATGGTTAAATTTGTGTGTATTCTTGTAGCTAGTAAGCTACATGATTATTTAGCATAAAATATGTATTTTATGTGAAATTCCGCAAGTAATGGGCCTTATTTGGGGTGGGGTAGGTCACATATTGGTATCAGATCTTAGTTTCAACACCAAGCTTGTATGGGCCAAGAATAGTGCGAAAATGGTACAATTTCGTTGTTGTATAGTTTTCATCTATGTTGAATTGAAAGAAAAATGGTAAAACCCAAGTGAAATCCCCAATTTTGTTATCAAATTCAAGTCAAAATTGCACTTAAAATGGTTGTTATGGAGGGGTCATTTTGAATTCCAAGCGACTGAATTTGGATTAGACATGCGAGTCATGCATTTTCGCGATGGTCGAGATGGTCGCAAGATGGAAATAAATATGGAAAATAAACTAAGTGCATAGAATAATTTCATGCACAAAAATATTGGCATTGCATCATGTGAAACTTGTGGTGTGCACACAATATTGGTGGATGGTATGTGCACTAAACATTGGCACTACATGGTGCATAACTTGTGGTGTGCGATGGATATTGGTGCGCACTATGTGCACTAAATATTGGCGCTATGTGGTGCATGTGCAATGTAGATTATATCCTTTTACAATTAATTATTGCTAACAAATTATTAATAAAAATAGAAAATACACAATGGAACACACACACACACACACACACACACACACACACATTACACAAAGATTTTACCTTGGAAACCCAAACCGGGAAAACCATCAACCCAAATTAGTCAACAACCCTAATTCCTTAATAAGAATTAGAAAACCATCGAGGAAAACCATGTGCTAAAAAAATGCCAAAAATAGAGGCAAAAAATGTCAATTTTTTTTTAGGGGGGCACTGCACCTGAACTCTGGTGCAGGGGAGCTCTCACTGCTCTGAAAATCCCCTAGAAAGGGGATATTTTCCCCCTTTGACCCCCCATGTAGGGGGGGCTATAACACCCCCCCCCTCAAAACCCCTGTGCTCCCAACGCAATGCAGATACTAGATCTATCCATGCAAATAATATAACACATACCCAACATTCTCCCACTTGTTATTTTATTTTCATACATTGGGTTACAAGGTTAGATAGTCAACAATCTAGGGCAACAATGCTCATAAATCCTCTACACTAAGAGAACTTCTCAGTGCTCACATATTTTTTTAATGAATCTGCAACATTCTTAAAAGTATCCACCTTCATCATCAACACCTTCTTTTCTTCAACAATGTCTCTCAAAAAGTGATATTGAACATCAACATGCATTGTATTTGAATGATAAGTCGGCTTATTTTCCAGGAAGGTTGAACTTTGAATGCCACAATCTATCCTTACAACTTGTTTTACCAACCCAATACCTGAACACAATCTCTATAACCATACTACTTCCTTGCTTGCATGAGTGGTGTTGATGTTGAGGAGACTAGGGGGTTCCTAACATCAACAATCTCAACCTCTTGGTCGGGTAAACCAAGAAGAGGCGAGAATGGTCACCCTATTTTATAGCCTAGACATAAAACACATTAGACTCTAACAACATAGAAGTCTAAGCATGAACATTGTATTTTGTTTTTGAAATATTTTATTTTTTATTGTATTTTAATACTTTGTACTTCTATATAAGTGAAACACAAATTTAATAAAGTACAAAACTTAAAAAGAAAGTTGAACTAACCTAACCCTAACTTACAATAATTGAGGCCTTTATTACACATGATCTTCCATCTGTTAAATTTTTATGATTTTTCCTTTTAAGTGAGTGGAATATACATTAAACTAAAGTTAATATGGATTAGTGATACAATGGAATACTTAAAAGAAACTTAAAATTAGTAAACTTTTACAAGAATTGTTCTAAATTAAATAACAAAGTGTAATGGATTTATATTTTGTTTTCTTTTAAATGTTGAAAAAGTTAAAGTTAGAAAAGTAAATAAAAAGGAAAATACATTGAAATGTTTAAAGAAAATAAAGATGTTAGTATTGCTTTGATATTTTAGTGTTTTCATCTAATGTTGCACTTAGTTAAAAGAAAAATAATGGATAAAAAAAAACTAATGAAAGATTATATACATAAAATTACAAAAGTGAATGAATTCGTGTGATTTGTATTTTTGTATTTTTAAAGCTTTACATTGAAAGAAAATGAAGAAAGTGAAACTTAGAATAGTAAAATAAAGTATTTTCTAAGCCAAAAGAGTATAATCTTTATTTTTAAATGAAATCCCCAAACATTTCCTTGTATTTTTTGAAGCTTCCAAGCCTCTGTGTAGACTTAGACTAGAGTTCTATTATTTAACTATCCAAGATGGTATGTTACATCATACAGTGAACAACCAAGCATAGAAGAAAGACAAGGAACAAAACCAAGTTTGGTTTTAAACGAAGTAATGTCGGTTAAACTAAAGGCAACTATCTGCATAAGAACAAACTGATTGGTACTGAAAAATCAGACTTAAAACACATCGAACTTAAGTAAATAAACAAATTACCTCAATGACACAACCCAAACTCAACCCTACTTTCCCCCCCTTCATGGACTTCATATTTCTATAAAAAAAATTGTCCACTTCTATATAGCATGTAACCATTGATAGAAAATTACACAATTCCAATTAACTAAACCCATCTCAAATTGAAATTGGTAAAGAACCATAATCACCAATCATAATTTGCATTGGATGTTGTGCAGGGTCAGAAAGAAAGTTATTTAAGATATTTTATTGACTGGGTGCCAACATCAATAGCTACAAAAACCCTGGCAGTAAGTGGATAAATAAAACCCAAGCCATCAACAAGTCACATTGCATGAACCTATTCACCAATTTCCATATTTGTGCTTGTTCGATCAGGTTGAAACTGCCAACTAATTTCCCATGTAGATGTATGCTCACACATTGGCTAAAAATAGAATGTGTATGCATGCAAAGTAAAGTGAACAATTTTTGTAATTGATGGATCAAGTTGTAATCAGTTTGTCTAATTGTCTAATAGATACTATATATCTAGCATAATCGTAATGATGTGAGTGTAGCAATGTAGTGTAGTGTAGTGTGTGGGAAGAGAGTGAGAGGATGGTTGTAAGCTTGTGTTTGGCTATTGTAATTCTCTCTTGATCAATAAGAATACCGATTATCATTGCCCCGTAGTTTTTTCCCTTAGAAGGGTTTTTACACATAAACATTGTGTTCATTATGTGATTTCTATGTCTTGTTTTCTTTGCTATTAAAATCTTTCTATGTTTATGCTTCTGCTACCTAACAAGTGCTATCACATTTTTGGTTTTTTGGAGCAAAGAAATATTCAAGACGAAGTTTTTTTGTTGAAGCTGTTGAAGACAGAGGAACATTAGTAGTGTCCCTAACACTCCCCGAGCTCAGTTACTGGAGTGTTAAGACTCCCTATTGGATTACTGAGAGGGGGGTTGAATCAGTAATGAGAAATTATACCTCTTTTAACCACTAT
>SNQJ01S0018882.1:89300-103783 GCA_010110895.2 Picea sitchensis
TATATATATATATATATATATATATATATATATATATATATATATATATTATTAATATTTACCAACAATGTTCATTAGTTTATCATCAATGTATCATCTATGAATGCATATATATCATAAGAAACATCACATCAACATCACATCAACAACACAATACACCATTATTTATGTGGAAACCAAAATGGGAGAAAACCACAAAATGATTTCTTATATATTTATCAAAAGAAAACATTCATTGGAAGCACCAACTTTTGATTTACCAGCTACAACTGGAAGGAGGCTTCAACCCCCTATTCTCAGGCTCCAACATGAAGGAAGCTACAAATTCCCGATTCTATGGCTCCAAATATGAGGAGGATGAACCCCGCTAGGTTCTTTGAGTACAAATGGAAGGTGGCTACAACCACCTTTCCTTGCTCCATCCAACCGCCCTGAAATATAAATGCCAAATGTAGGTGACATGTCACTGTCACTGAATCAAATAAACTGTAGTTGTCACTGTCACAACCTATTACTATCATTGAATGTCTATCACAACCTATACCATTCTTATTCAAAAAATTCTCTGTAGATCCACGACCTGTCTCTGTTACAACACATGAATGTTCATGGATTCCTTCACTGCAACTTGCAGACTACCACAAGGCTCTGCCAATTTCTCTATCATTGCTTCTATCACCACTCTGTTACTATCACTATCTTTGTCACAACTCTATCACTGTCTCATCAACCTGTATCTAATCATCAACCATATAAACTTGTTCCATACCATACATCAAGTGTATACCAACATACATACCATATCATGCATCAGTCATGAATCGAAATATACATCAACAATGAATAGTGAATCTTGAACTAGAGCATCATCCATGTGCAACCTGTGCCATATACCATATCATCAACCATATGTAAATCTCTACCATGTAATCAATGAAGCATCTCTAACAACCTATGCATGTCCCTCATGAATACATCACCATACAACATAGATATCCCTCAACCAAGTACAAGTAACTATAAGAACCATGTCAGTATTGTACTATACATAAGAGTGTCGCTCACTTAGCCAACCATCCAACATATACCATATCCAAATATCAAACCAACCATACCAAGTATGCCTCAAGAATACACCATACCATGGGAAGAAGTAACCATTAAAACAAATATACAACCATACCAATAACTTTGACGTTGATCGAAACTGTAAAATGTTGACCTGTAGACTTCCTTTAGAATTTTAGGGACCTGGTACCAACATCTACTCAAACCCTAATTATCTTTTCACAGATACATGACCTTCTCTTCTATATCCCACAAATACCCACACTTTCCTTTATTGCATCCCATGAACATACACACCCTTTTGAATTGAAACCCATGAATACCTTAGAAGCTAGGGTTTTCTGCAACCCCAAGACTTTTTCCTTCGACCTTCCTTTGCTACCTCAGAAAATATGTCGTCACAAAATTATAAAAATATCACTAATTCACAAGATAGATGATCAATGAATGGGCGTGTGAGTGTGCTTGTGAATGACTCATTGGGTTGTTTATATACTTTTGCTAGGTAACTCCTTTCCTTAATTTAGGGATTCTAGGGTTTTCTTGTTACAACAACTTTACCCCTTTGACCAAGACTTATAACAAGCTAGGGGATTTTTGTCCACTCTTCAGGACTTCCAACTTTACAAAATCATATATCCCTAAACGTGAGGATCTACGTGTTGACGGGCGAAATTGTCCATCTGTCAATTGAGAGAGTGGAACCGGTCCAGGGTTGTCTAATAACCCAAGCCGTTTGGAATGAACCACCCTGACGGGTTTAACGGCTCCGTTGGCCGTTCTAAGGTTCTAAGAAAACCAAAGAGAAAACTAATCTAAACTAACTAATCTAACTAAAACAAATAAAACAAACTAAAACTAAATATAAGAAACTAAACTAACTAATAAATAAAAACAAACTAATACACTAATCTAATTAAAAACGAACTACAATATAAACTAAAACTAAATACAAATTACACTAACTATTATACTAATTACTATTACTCTAATTCTGACAATTAACCGTCTAACTACCAGTTATAGTACAACTTATTCACAAATATACAATATGCACAATTGGCAGATTTAAACAAAACCTGCAAAACTCATATGCTTTCTGCCCGAAGACAGCCAAAGATATTTTTCGATTTTTATATTTTATGAATAAGAAATAAAACTTACTGAAATTAAACGATCTAATATATTGACTGAAATTAAACAATCTAATATATCAAACATATATATCTAACGAACATTACTAACAAATATGCTAACAGATAAATGACAGTTTGACCTGGAAGCGCTCCTAATTTGTCCTGTGTATGATGACTTCGAAGCTGGTCGGAGGAAGTAAACTCGCACCGGTTAGTCCATAAGCTTCTCGTAAACGATAGGCTGTGCTGCTCTTTGAATTGTTAACAGGACAAACAAGACATAAAAAATCATAACAATTTTATGATTTATAAATCTCCGCAATAAGGGAAACCTGTTATGCAAAAACTTATATTTTATAAATCAACTTATGAAGAAGAGAAATCTGTCGTTCATAAATCGAATTAAGCAATTACTATGTTCATTAAATACTTAGAAGAAACCAGATATGGATAACAATGATTAAAATTATATCATTTGCACAGGATTAAGATAGCTAAAGTAGTCATTAACTAGATACAAATTGATATACACAACATGAAACAAAATGTTGATATAATGAGAAGCTAAAGCTGTGACAAAACACCAAATTCTGCCTCAGTTTGTATTAAAACTCCATATCCTTGTTCTCCCCAAAAATGAGGATGTTCATTATTAAAAAAGTGATAAGTATATATAAGTCTCTCCACAAGGTAAAACCTCCCTGTGGATAATATCAAACTATTTTACATAATTTGGGAGATATCCTAAAATCAACTAAACTAAGAAACTAAAATGCAAGTAAAATCTTTCAAATCTCCCCTAACTACTCATCATATCCACTGCAATTTCGAATTGATCTGCAATAGACCAAAAATATCAAGTTAGAAAGATATTTCATTAATAGAACAATAAAAATTTGATCTTACAGACTCAGCTACAGAATCATCTGATTCTGTAGCTAGTCTAAAATAGCATACAGGATCAAATAAATATCAAATGAAATCTTTTAAAAGAATCAAATCCAATTTTCTTTTAATAAACATTAAAAAACGAATCACTAATGACTCACATTATTTTATCATTCAAATTAAACAAAATCAAAAGTGATTCCACCGAAAACAGGGGTAAGAATACTCTGTTTCACAGTTATCATAATCAGGTCGAATAGTAACAAGACTGTCCCATATCTAATTAAAATCAAATAAGATCAAAATCCAACAACCAAATAGAGAAACAAGTATGCTCTATTTCAATTGGCATCATAGTCGGGTAAACATAATCGAAACTAAATAGTTTTACAAATCATTTCACATCTAATTCGAAAGCAGTTCAATCAAATGAATCATATGCAACGTTGTGTTTTTCCAAAACAGGAGATACGATTAGATCAAAATAGGATTGTTTTACAATTTTATAACTGTTATGGCTCAAACGGTTCGCACCACAGGTGGATTAATTCAGACAGATACGTGAACCAATTCATACAAAATCATAACCAGATTGATTCGATTTTGACCACAATCACTATCGAATTGACATAAGTGATAATCGGTAAAATGTGCAAATAAACTTTATTGGATTTGAACGAAATGGTTAATTCCAAACAAGTCGCGATAGGGTTTAATATAGAAACAAATCATGAATCAATCTCGTTTCACAAATCCATTTGAAACAGAATATCTATCGTAAATACGAATTCAACTGATAGCAGGGTCGATGAAACCAACACGAATCAACCAGCTGGGTTTTTTACCTAACCG
The DNA here is from genome assembly GCA_010110895.2 of Picea sitchensis. Classification (NCBI taxonomy): domain Eukaryota; kingdom Viridiplantae; phylum Streptophyta; class Pinopsida; order Pinales; family Pinaceae; genus Picea; species Picea sitchensis. The sequence continues at coordinate 93,245 of SNQJ01S0018882.1, forward strand.
TTACGAATTGTTTTGGATGTATTTTACCAGGATCATATTGAGAATAATCCGGATTGTATTCCTGTAATAGTTAACCATATCACAATTGTTTCCAACCACAACGTATACATTATAACCAATTCAAATTGAAACTTGATTGTTTTTAAAAATGAAATGCGAAACAACTTGTGTCTATAATAGATACAGCGACTTCAATTAGCAATAGAACATCCCAAATTAAGCTAAATGAAACCAATCAAATCCATACTAAGATCCAATCAAATCGACGAAAGAATCTAATCGAAACTAAACTTGGAAAATGAATTTCATTAATCAAAACAAAACCATGACCATAATGCATATAATGTGACAGAGMAAAATCACGCTGTAAACATAGCTATTCGAAAGAACTTGAATTGTTATATAAGAAAGTGATAGAACATACCGGTGAAGCTGCTCAAATTATGCCAATTTTGAATTCACGACCGTTGTAGCTGACTCCACATTTTTAAACAAAATAGAGCCTGTCGTCCTCTGTTTCTTATCAGTAGCTTGTAATTTGGCCTTTTGACTGGTAAGCCTTGCAACTTGATCCTCCAAAGAATGAATTTTGGACTGTAGCATTGGCACATCAAGATAATACCTCTCTAACCAAGAGCTACATTGCTCACAGGGTGGCGCTGTAGACTTAGGTAAAGCAGGAGAGGGTTTTGATGAAGGACTGGGGTTTTCACAAGGTAGCTTTATGCCCGGGTAGTTAGGGTCGTCTTGCAAGCAAGGTGGTAGGTTCGACATGAAGTCAAACGAGGGTTTGGCACACAGACCTTCGGAATAGGGATATTCACTTGCCAGGTAACGTTCCACTTCTGAGTCGAAATCTCCACTCACAATGATAGGGTTAGGGTTGACATGAGGTTTCGTCTTGTTTCTTTCCATTCGAGAGATTAAACGGGTGTTATTTTTGCCTTTGGAATTTGCAGTAGGTTTGGCTTTAGGTTTCTTGCCCACGGGCTTAACAGTCTGGACATCCTTGGTCACAAAGTGGGTTAGGTCGATAGGTGAGTCGGGTAAGGGTTTAGGTAACAACATACTATAGGGTACTGGGGGTACATTCTTGTTCTCGGTCACCACAGGTTTGTCAACCTGTGGAGGGTTTGAATTGTCAAAATCACTGCGAGCCAGGAAATCGTTCCAACAGTCTCCGTGTAACCCCAAATGATAAACAACAATAATTTTAACCAGCCCGAAGTGAAAAAGACTGCTATCAGCCTGGTTCTTTTTGTATCTCTTAGACATTTTAAACATGCTTCTATGCAGGTAATAAGGCATATTAAGCTCATAGCCCATGAAAACCATAAGCAAACGATGGTGGTGTAAGAAAACAAAACTATATCGACCTTCGCAGGTGATAAACCTTTTGATTATCATCAGCAACTCATGCCAACGCTGCTTCAACATGGTCACAGGTAAACCTTTGTCCCAAGAGCCGACCCTACACGACTGGAAGAGCAGAGTCCAAGGGATCTCTTCCACTTTGCAATTCTTGGACCATCATTGTCCAGCAAACGATGGTGGTGTAAGAAAACAAACTATATCGGTCTCGCAGGTGATAAACCTTTTGATTATCATCAGCAACTCATACCAACGCTACTTCAGCATGGTCACAGGAAAACCCTTATCACAAGAGCTAACCCTACGTGACTGTAAGAGAAGTGTCCAAGGGACCTCATCTACTTTGAAATTCTTGGACCATCACTATCCAGCTATGTGTCGCATCGTGATATATAAATAAGTGCATCGTAAAACAAAATGCCAGGGAAATAATGTAATAACGCGAGAATATCCAAAGATAATCTTCACAATACACAACAATGATAGACGAAATAGCACCGTAAATAGCACTTGAACGTAAATAGCACTTGATTCAGATAACAATGTTCACAAGTTCTTCGAGGGCAACCTCCAATCGAAAATGTCATACAATAATATCCTCCAATAGGGGTTCTCATACCCTCTAATTCTATTTATAAATAAAAAGAAGCATCTAGAGGAAGATCCTTCTAGAGCGGAAGCTTCATTAGGTCTTCTTACATCCCATTTATTCTATTTTATTGAAAGGTTTTATTAATATGGACCTTTATTACATCCTAATACATTAATCTACCCATGTGCAAGTTAGGACCTTAACATGTCTCAAATTTCTTAAAATGTTCCCTTTGCCTCAAGGCTTGAGATGTGGAACCGTCATATCGGTAGTCGGTTCCCCAAGTCGCATCTCACTGAGTCATATCTTTCCAATCGCACGAGCACTTCCTGATGGTCGACGCGCATTCTCCGGTCGAAAACTGCTTCGGGTTGTATCCAAATGGATCCTTCTTCAACTAACTCGAAAAGGTTGGTTTGAATTTTACACATGGTTCCAATCACCTTCTTCCGCCAGAAACATGAAAAATAGAATGGAGCTTAGTATGATTGGGCAAAGCTAACTGACATGCTTAATTTGTCCCACCCGCTTAGAACTGCAGGTAAATTAAAATTTGGGGTGGCTAGCTTCTGACGATGCCGGCCTTGAGGGAAGTTTGCTTATATGGCTGTAGCCGTAGAACACCATCCCCTTCTACAAATTGACGCCCGAGCCGCACCTTGATCCGCTGTCGCCCATTCTGCTCGGCCATGACCAAAATTATCTTTATGGGTACCGGGCGATATTCCCCGACCGTAGTGTTTGGTCGATCACCGACCTTCAGGTACTCTGCAGTATGAGAGAACCGACGGCTCTCATTCATACACCGCTCAGTGCGGAGCTCGCGCGTAGTAATGGGGATGATATGTGTGTTGTACCACCATTCGGGCGAGGGTAACCATTGAGCCCACTAGTGTTGTTTTTCTCGATGCAAAGCACCTCAGATAGGTTTCAAACACTTGTTGACGACTGCTATTTGACCATTTGTCCGGGTGATAAGATGAAATGAGATGCAATTGTGTGCCTTGTAGCTTAAAACACTCTTGCCAAAAATTGCTTGTAAAAAAGTTGGGTCCCCGAACAAACAATAGACCTGCATGCCATGAAGCTTGAAGACTCATCCATGAAAACTTTGGGCCACCGTGGATGCAAAAGAAATGGGTGGTGAAGAGACAAAATGAGCATACTTGAAAGTCGATCCACCACCACCATTATCACCGATTTATCCCCCATTTGTGGGTAAGTCTGTAATAAAATACATAGACATATCCTTCCAAATATCCGGTGAAATCAGAAGCGGTTGTAGTGTGCCCGAGATTTGGATCGCTTTCCCTTTGTTGCTATGCATCTCGCCATTCAAATTATTGTAAACTTAATGGATGTCCTGTTTCATACCCTGCTAGAAAAAGGAGCGTTTAACTCGTCATATGTTTTGGTGAACTCGAAGTGCCCCACTGCGGGTGTAGCATGAAGCTCGAGAGTACCGTGGATTTGAGCTTGATTGTTTACATAACACAAGCGACCTTTGTATCGAAGTCATCATGAAGCCAAGAGTACCCCTGGGAGCTTGCTCCTTGTTCTGCAGTTGTTTAATTAGATGTGAACTTTTGGGGTCTTGCGCCATTCCTGGTGCACAGCTTACAACCAATCAGGTACAATGAAGAAAGAGAGAGGATCCTTCTCATATTTCCTGACAAGCAGCATCCTCTACTACATTTTCTTTGCCCTCTTGTAAATGATCTCTCATAATTCATAGCCAAAGAGCTTAGTGACCCATTTTTGTTAATCCTGAGAGGAAATGGCAAAGAACCCAAAGTATTTGAGGCCGGATGGTCCGTCTTAATTTTAATCGCTTCCCAAGAGATAAGGATCACTAATCTAACCGAGATGCGCACTGCCAACATTTCTTTTCATAGATAGGTTTGCCCGTGACTTTTCTGGCAGTTGTTTGTTCGTAAAGGCCAAAGGTCAACCCTCTTGCATAAAAACATCACCAATTCCTTTCCTTGAAACATCACATCCAGGACAAAGGTATTTCTGAAATCAGGAAGGGCTAGAACCGGAGTGGTGCACATGGCCATCTTCAAAGTTTGAAAAGCTTGAGCCGCCACTGGGGTCCAATTGAAAGAGTTCTTTTAAGGAGGGTCGTGAGAGGTTCTGCAATCTTTCCATAGCGTTCTGACGCAATCCTTCTGGTAATACCTCGGTGGAGGCTCAAAAATCCACTCAGCTTTTAGAGTCTTAGGGTGCGACTGGCCTTGCATCACTTCAATCTTTTTTCGAAGTCCACCCTGACGCCATCCTGCCCACCAGATGACCCAAGTATTCAACTTGACGCACCAAAGTGTTACCATTTGGACCGCTTGAGGAAAAATGGTGGCTGAGCGTAGTAGGCGGAGAACTTTGATCCATGAGTCGTGATGGTCTTTCCATGTCTTTTCGCATGAGGATATCATCAAAGAAAACTAGGACAAAATGAGGAAGAAAGGGACGGAAGACATGGTTCATGAGCCTCGGAAAGGTGGAGGGCGCTACACAACCCAAAGGGCAGACCAAAAACTCGTAGGGCTCCCTCATGAGTGCGAAGGCTGTCTTAGGAATGTCACTCTTTCATACAGATCTGGTGGGATAGCCCGAAATAAGGTCAAGTTTGGTGAAGAATGGCACCACTCAGCCATCCGTGAGGTCATCAATGACCGATGGAATTTATTCGATGGTGAGTTTATTGAGGCACGGAAGTCAGGACACATATCTGCCTAACCTTCTTTCTTTAGTACCATGACAACCGGAGAGGAGTAAGCACTCGTACTAGGGGATCTGACATGACCCTCGACAATGAGTTCTTGGACCATTTTCAATTTCATTCTTTTGGGCAAAGGGATGACGATGAGGGTGAACATTGGGAGGAACATTGTCCAACACGACAGGAATGGAATGATCATGGATGCCACGGAAGGAGGGAAGTCCTTGGGGAGTGGAGAAGATCGTTTGATGTTTAGTCAAGGAGGGCTTGGAGGTCTTGGGCACCTGGGACTTCTGCGGGTTGAATGGCATGGAGTTGGGCTATGACACCAATGGCCTTTTTTTGAGTAATTTTTCCAAGCGATGAGAACTAATGATTTCGTGAGAACCCGCGAAGATGCCTTGAAATTTATGTGTGGTCACGGACAAATTGTATTAAGTTCTCGAAGTCCACATGAGAATGGGACCCAAGGTTCTCATTCTCGACACTCCAACACAATGTCGCAACCTCCATGTCAATAGCAAAATACATGTGATTTGAGGTTGTAGTCACCTATTTGGAGACGACATTTTCATTGTAAATACCACACTTCATAGAGCCCCATTGGCAATCATGATTTGGAAATTATTAACAAAGATGGATATAAAGGCTCTCTTTAACATGCTACATGAATAAAGGTGGGTGTCGCCACCATCAATCAAGATGATGACCTTCTATGCTTGATATAACCGATTAGCTTGAGAGTTTGAAGTGGTGTTTTGAGAGCATTGAGGGGAAATGATGGGTTCTTCTCACAGAGGGTTTGAAGGGAGGGTTTATTTAGAAGTTTCCTGCACTTTGGAACAGGGGAAGTGTCATCACTGTCTTCTTGAGTATCCTCGTAGAGGGCCATAAAGAGCTTTTTGTTCCTTACATTTGTAATCGAAAATATTTTTCATCACACTTATAATAGAGGCCTTTGAGTTGTCGCTCAACCATTTGCAGTCATCAATTTTTTGGATTTTTAAGGGGAGGGGAGGGAGTAGTGGGTTTAATCGGGTTTAGGGCGCTGGTGCTAAGGCTTACGGTCTTGAGATGAAACAATTTGTTGTGCTTCTTGGCTTTTTTAGTTTCCACCTCTCAAGACGAGCCATGAGGACATGGGCCCTAACCCTCCTTGAGGCTAATCGATAAGACACAAAGAAGGCATCAGTCATGCCTCCCTCCGCTCGAAAAGCCGTGACTAAATGCGCCGGATGAAGTCTTCGATCGTGTCTGATTGTTCCACTTTGCCGGAACGCCCAAATGGTTGGTATCGTCGCCGCTCATAAAGCTCAAGAACAAATTGGGTCCAAGCAATATATCCTTGACGGGAAGTTTTCTCCATTGCCACCATTGCCGCTCTTTGATCGAGATGGAGAACACCATACCCAAGTTTGGCTAAGTCATCGGGTAATGTTGTAGAGAGAGAAATAATGTTCCATTTGTGTGGACCAACCAGCAGTCCGGAAAGCCATCAAATTTAGTTACATCCACCCTCTGAAGGCTTATGTCCCCTTTGAAAGTGATGTGGTTGGAAAGGAATGGAAGAAGTTTCACCTTCTCGGCCTTTTTAGGTGCATCCTAAAGAGTCATCGAGGAGGAATTTTGAGTTTGCGCAGAGTGCTAAACGATGACATCTAAGTTCATTTTTATCTGCCCATTGCGACTTCACATCTATCCGATCAGGCATTCATGGAGGCATCACCGAGGCAATAGCAACGAGTTGCCGTAACTTTGTTGGGTCTCGGCAAACCATGCTGCGTGGTGTTGAACAGATTCTAGTTCTTGGTTACTGTGGGCCATGATGAGATCTGAATCAGTATGGTGCGCTAACGTAATTTTTGCGTAAAAATGATATGGAGGAAAGCGATGAGGGCCGGCAGGATGAATCTAATGGAATAGGTCTCAAATAATGGTAAAAAATGGTGGACTGAAAAGGGTGCTGGTGGGTCAGAAATTTTTGCGTAAAAATGATATGGGGAAGTGATGAGGGCTAAGAGATGAATCTAATGGAATAGTCTCAAATAATGGTCAAAAATTTCTATACTCTTTTTTTACAACAAGGGTTGCGCTTTGTCCAAGAATGCCGCAGCTGTCAAATCCCCAAATTATGAACCACGTAGGTATTTACCGAGCAACCATTACGACAGCGGGTTAATAGATCTCACCGGTTTAATTTGTTTATATTGTCGTATGTCCTCCAAGGGTTAGGTATTCAAGGGTTCTACGGGTATTGCTGGCTCTTATTCCGTAGTTATGTCGATATAACGCGGCGGGTCCAACAGAAGTACTCGGCCCAATATCTCTCGGCACTAACTAAGGAGGATAGACCGCATTCTTAGTCAGACTAACCGACTACCTGTGTAATTAGAGAGTATCTTCCCGAAAGGTCAGTTTCGTGACACTATAGCAACCGGCGTCATAGGTTTATCTACGAGGTTTTAGGAAAACGAAGGCCCGCATTACGTGTCAGTTCGATGCGCTACCACTCAAGGGTACCAACAGGGTTGGCAAGGGTGGCCAACAAACGTGCAATTAAGAACCACTTGTATTCCCTGTTGAATCCTCAACCGCTGGTTTATGCTTAACGCATTTATCTCCTCAGGGTTTAAAGACGGGGAATACGCTTCTACCAAAAAATTACCCACAATTGCCAAGGAAAGTGCTCGATACCACTTGCAAGATACCGACTTAAATATGCAGAACAGAAACCAAATGCCAGAAATAACAGAATAACAATAAAAAATCCAACATAATCTCCACAATAAAATATAAATGCGATATACTTAAATAGAAGCAACAGAAATAGCACTTGAACGTAAATAGCACTTGATTCGTATAGCAATGTTCACGTCTTCGAGGGCAACTCCAATCGAAAGGCCGTCATATAATATTATCCAAGTTTAGTTCTCACAAGCAATGCACCTTGTTTTTATATATATATATATATATATACTTTTCAAGGCGAAAGTATCGAGGAATATTATCCTTCTAGCTTCTGTATTAATTTCATAGTGGCTACATTCCATTTCATGTCAAATTTCTTTTGTATTGAAAGGTCTTATTAATATTGACCTTATTACATCCTAATACACATTCATTCCATGTGCGGGTTAGGACCTTAACACAGCAAAACCCGTATTAAGACTTACAAATTGCTCATTAATTTGCAATCGAACATCGCCTCGAATCTTTGGCTCGAAAGCCATCAAAGGTTAAAGCAAATTGCCGAGCAACGCAACGCTAGTGGGTTAAAACCATCAAACTTTGTATGAACGGGAGCCATCCAAATTCCTCAAGGTCATCAAGGGCACTGTCGAACATCAACAAAGCTCGGCAACCATTGCTCCGTTTCAATGATCGAGTTTCAAGGTGTGATCACATGGTAAGGATTTGGGTCGAATTTAATAATGTGAGCAACGCCGTTGGGCTAACAACCATGAATGATCGAGGGGAAGTATTACTGCGGCACAAGTAAGCGAGGGTGGTGGGATTATTCACCGCCATTCATAATAGTAATGGCAAAGTACAACCGTCAATCAATCATAATATAGTTCAAACCATATTATTCTACCAACCCAAAATCAATCGATGGATGATATACCAATGCTTTAATTGTATTGTCAAACCATTAATGTTCAATGTGAAATCAAACCCGAATATTAACCATGCACTTGTTTCATACCGTGTAATCAAAGTTTAAAACATTGTGGCAACCGATAATTATAGAATTGACAAGCCAAGAGCCATAATAAGGATCACATCATATACATAAAGACAAAAATAAACCATGACCCTCATGCAATTTTAATGACTAGGGAAGTTTCAAAACATAAATTTTCATGCTCACTGCCTTACCAATTAAATAAAATCCAGTTGCATAATCAAAGTAAGAATAGGCAACTAGGCATACCAAAATCCTTATAGTCACTTAATGATAAATCAAAGATAAGTGCCACTCAAAATATCAATGCAAAGGATCATGATAGTTCAAATAACGATGGAGGAGTTTTCACGCTTACCGTCGTGAAAACCATATTGAGAGACTAATTTGGTAAGTGTCGCAAGGAATGAAAATATCGCCTATTTGCAAAATGCGACGTTAATTTGAAGTTTAGAAGTCATAGGTGTAGGTAGCTTATAGAGCAATGGAAAAATTGAATTGGCTGCCAACAATGGCGACACACTGGTAGAAGCAGTTATCTCTGTCAAAAGAAATAAATTCAGATTAGGACAACAAAGAAAATTTCAACTCAAAAACAACAATCAGAAAATCGTACAAACATCATCATTTACCATCTTTTCCAGCGATTTTTTAAAAGATGAAAACTAACAACAGTCTTAAGATCAGTAAGTCACGATATTAATGATAAAATATCCAATACTGTTGGCATGGCCACTGCTGCCAGCAGGCGTCCATAGCCTCGACAGGGTTTCCATTTAACCCACTCCGATATTTGTATCCTGTCAAGAAGTTCTAGATCAGAATAAAGGACATTAAAGAGGTTTCTTATTTTTTCACAGATTTTCATGTACCCGACATTGCTTCACTGCCAGCAGGCCTGTTCAGTACCCCGACGAAGTTTTCTTGGCGCCATGCATGCATTTACCCGCTGCCAGCAGACCTATTCAGTATCCCAACGGGTTTACAAGCACTTCCCACAGCTCTTATTCATAATTTTATTTTGTTTTTCTTTTGAAGATATATGGCTGAGCAGGGTGACGCTGAAAATTCCTGATATTTTAACATTTTTCAGACCTCATCATAATTTTTTAGCACCATCCTTTATCGAGTTCTAGAAATGTTTTATTTCTAAAACACTTACTATGACAGGGAGACATCTTTTTGAGTTATTCCTTTACGGAAAGGGACATCGTAAAAAGATAATAGATGATCATGACAAACTTTGCTCAGAGATTGAAATTAGTAAACTTCTTTCAAACAACAAAACTTTCCAACGTAAATATCGGTTTTAGAAATATATCACTGATGATCGTACAATCTTTCAGAAGTTATTTCCGCGAAGAAATTTTCCTATGGTCTTGGTCTGAATGGCTCAGTGCACAGGTATGCATATTTTTCAAAAAACACAAAAATCGATCAATCCAAACCAAAACAAAGGAAAAATAAAAACAAAAGGAAATATTTACATAATATACAAGGGTGGTAATCAAGAGAAGTATCTTTTCAGGGCTTGGCCATTCACCGGATAGGTGTCAAGCTGCCCTTCAAGATTCTGCAATCGAAAAGAACTAGGACCCAACTTTTCAGCAATCAAAAATGGCCCAAGCCATAAATTTTGAAACTTGGTGTGCTCACCCTTTCCTTCTTGTGGTTTGTCCCACTTCAAAACGAGATCGCCTACCTCAAAATTCCTATCAGAAGCAGAATGAGAATCAAACCAACTTTTAATCAGTTGTTGATGTTGGTCTAGTTTACACTTAGCTTGGGTTCTTACTTCTTCTAACTTCATCAAAGCATTAATGCGGCTTTCTAAAGGGGGACAATCTTCTTCTTGAAATTTTTGTGACAATTGAAGCGAAGGAAGAAGAATGTGAGGTGGTAGAATGGCTTCTCTGCCATAAACGAGAAAAAAGGGTGAATTTCCTATAGAGGCTTTGGGTGTTACCCTATCATCCCACAGTGCATTAAGAAGTGCATTATGCCAGTTCTTGTGATTTTCAGCCACGGTTCTCTTAATAATTTTGATCAAGTTCTTGTTTGTTGATTCTGCTAAGCCGTTGCCCTGTGGGTAGTAACTAGCAGAATACTTTAGCTTTATTCCTTTCTCCAAAGCGAACTCACTCATCTCTAGAGAAGAAAAGTATGAAG
>SNQJ01S0018882.1:112479-145238 GCA_010110895.2 Picea sitchensis
TGCACAATTGGCAGATTTAAACAAAACCTGCAAAACTCATCTGCTTTCTGCCCGAAGACAGCCAGAGATATTTTTCGATTTTTATATTTTATGTATAAGATATAAAACTTACTGGAATTAAACAATCTAATATATTGACTGAAATTAAACAATCTAATATATCAAACATATATATCTAACGAACATTACTAACAAATATTCTAACAGATAAATGACAGATTGACCTGGAAGCGCTCCTAATTTGTCCTGTGTATGATGACTTCGAAGCTGGTCGGAGGAAGTAAAATCGCACCGGTTAGTCCATAAGCTTCTCGTAAACGATAGGCTATGCTGCTCTTTGAATTGTTAACAGGACAAACAAGACATAAAAAATCATAACAATTTTATGATTTATAAATCTCTGCAATAAGGGAAACCTGTTATGCAAAAACTTATATTTTATAATTCAACTTATGAAGAAGAGAAATCTGTCGTTCATAAATTGAATTAAGCAATTGCTATGTTCATTAAATACTTAGAAGAAACCAGATATGGATAACAATGATTAAAATTATATCATTTGCACAGGATTAAGATAGCTAAAGTAGTCATTAACCAGATACAAATTAATATACACAACATGAAACAAAATGTTGATATAATGAGAAGCTAAAGTTGTGACAAAACACCAAATTCTGCCTCAGTCTATATTAAAACTCCATATCCTTGTTCTCCCAAAAAATGAGGATGTTCATTATTAAAAAAGTGATAAGTATATATAAGTCTCTCCACAGGGTAAAACCTCCCTGTGGATAATATCAAACTGTTTTACTTAATCTGGGAGATATCCCAAAATCAACTAAACTAAGAAACTAAAATGCAAGTAAAATCTTTCAAATCTCCCCTAACTGCTCATCATATCCACTGCAATTTCGAATTGATCTGCAATAGACCAAAAATATCAGGTTAGAAAGATATTTCATTAACAGAACAATAAAAATTTGATCTTACAGACTCAACGACATAATCATCTGATTCTGTAGCTAGTCTAAAATAGCATACAGGATCAAATAAATATCAAATGAAATCTTTTAAAATAATCAAATCCAATTTTCTTTTAATAAACATTAAAAAACGAATCACTAATGACTCACATGATTTTATCATTCAAATTAAACAAAATCAAAAGTGATTCCACCAAAAACAGGGGTAAGAATACTATGTTTCACAGTTATCATAATCAGGTCGAATAGTAACAAGACTGTCCCATATCTAATTAAAATCAAATAAGATTAAAATCCAACAACCAAATAGAGAAACAAGTATGCTCTGTTTCGATTTCCATCATAGTCGGGTAAACAGAATCGAAACTAAATAGTTTTACAAATCATTTCACATCTAATTCGAAAGCAGTTCAATCAAGCGAATCATATGCAACGTTGTGTTTTTCCAAAACAGGAGATACGATTAGATCAAAATAGGATTGTTTTACAATTTTATAACTGTTATGGCTCAAACGGTTCACACCACAGGTGGATTAATTCAAACAGATACGTGAACCAATTCATACAAAATCATAACCAGATTGATTCGATTTTGACCACAATCACTATCGAATTGACATAAGTGATAATCGGTAAAATGTGCAAATAAACTTTATTGGATTTGAACGAAATGGTTAATTCCAAACAAGTCGCGACAGGGTTTAATATAGAAACAAATCATGAATCAATATCGTTTCACAAATCCATTTGAAACAGAATATCTATCGTAAATACGAATTCAACTGATAGCAGGGTCGATGAAACCAACGTGAATCAACCAACTGGGTTTTTTACCTAACCGTTACGAATTGTTTTGGATGTATTTTACCAGGATCATATTGGGAATAATCCGGATTGTATTCCTGTAACAATTAACCATATCACAATTGTTTCCAACCACAACGTATACATTATAACCAATTCGAATCGAAACTTGATTGTGTTTAAAAATGAAATGCAAAACAACTTGTGTCTATAATAGATACAACGACTTCAATTAGCAACAGAACATCCCAAATTAAGCTAAATGAAACCAATCAAATCCATACTAAGATCCAATCAAATCGACGAAAGAATCTAATCGAAACTAAACTGGGAAAATGAATTTCATTAATCAAAACAAAACCATGTAAATAATGCATATAATGTGACAGAGAAAAATCACGTTGTAAACATAGCTATTCGAAAGAACTTGAATTCGTTATATAAGCAAGTGATAGAACATACCGGTGAAGCTGCTCAAATTATGCCAATTTTTAATTCACGACCGTTGTAGCTGACTCCACATTTTAAAACAAAATAGAGCCTGTCGTCCTCTGTTTCTTATCAGTAGCTTGCAATTTGGCCTTTTGACTGGTAAGCCTTGCAACTTGATCCTCCAAAGAATGAATTCTGGACTGTAGCATTGGCACATCAAGATAATACCTCTCTAACCAAGAGCTACATTGCTCACAGGGTGGCGCTGTAGACTTAGGTAAAGCAGGAGAGGGTTTTGATGAAGGACCGGGGTTTTCACAAGGCAACTTTATGCCTGGGTAGTTAGGGTCGTCTTGCAAGCAAGGTGGTAGGTTCGACACGAAGTCAAACGAGGGTTTGGCACATAGACCTTCGGAAGAGGGATATTCACTTGCCAGGTAACGTTCCACTTCTGAGTCGGAATCTCCACTCACAATGATAGGGTCAGGGTTGATAGGAGGTTTCGGCTTGTTTCTTTCCATTCGAGAGATTAAACGAGCCTTCTTTTTGCCTTTGGAATTTGCAGTAGGTCTGGCTTTAGGTTTCTTTCCCACGGGCTTAACAGTCTGGACATCCTTGGTCACAGAGTGGGATAGGTCGATAGGTGATTCGGGTAAGGTTTTAGGTAACAACATACTGTAGGGTACCGGGGGTACATTCTTGTTCTCGGTCACCACAGGTTTGTCAACCTGTGGAGGGTTTGAATCCTCAAAATCATTGCGAGCCAGGAAATCATTCCAACAGTCTCCGTGTAACCCCAAATGATAAACAACAATAATTTTAACCAGCCCGAAGTGAAAAAGACTGCTATCAGCCTGGTTATTTTTGTATCTCTTAGACATTTTAAACAAGCTTCTATGCAGGTAATAAGGCATATTAAGATCATAGCCCATGAAAACCATAAGCAAATGAAGGTGGTGTAAGAAAACAAAACTATACCGACCTTCACAGGTGATAAACTATTTTATTATCATCAGCAACTCATGCCAACGCTGCTTCAAGATGGTCACAGGTAAACCTTTTTCCCAAGAGCCGACCCTACGCGACTGGAAGAGCAGAGTCCAAGGGACCTCTTCCACTTTGCAATTCTTGGACCATCGTTGTCCAGTGGCAGGAAAACCCGTAGATAAACTTACAAATTGCTCGTCAATTTGCAATTGGACATCCCCGACCTTGGCTCAACAACCATCAAAGGTTAAAGCGAAATGACGAGCAACGCAGGGGTTAAAACTATCAAACTTTTGTATGAACGGGAGCCATCCAAATTCCTCAAGGTCACTGTGGGCATTTTCGAACATCAACAGAGCCTGGCTACCATTGGGTTCAGCCCTTACGACTGGAGCCATGGTGTGAGCACATGGTAAGGATTTGGGTTGAAATCACCAACACACAGGAGCAACGTCGTTTGGGCTAACGACTACGAACGATCAAATGGGAAGCATTAATGTGCGCGTGCGAGGGTGGTGGGATTATTCACCGCCATGCATAATAGTAATGGAAAAGTACAACCTCTTTTCAATCAATCATAATATAGTTCAAACCATATTATTTGGCCAACCCAAAAATCAATCGGTGGATGATATACCAATGCGCCATTGTATTATTTCAAACCACGAATGTTCAATGTGAAATAAAACCCGAATATTAACCATGCGCTTGTTGCATAATGTGTAATCAAAGTTTAAAACATTGTGGCAATCGATAATTATAGAATTGACAAGCCAAGAACCATAATAAGGATCACATCATATACATAAAGAAAAAAATAAACCATGACCCCTATGTAATTTAATGACTAGGCAAGTCTCAAAAACATAAATTTTCATGCTCAATGCCTTACCAGTTTAATAAAATCTAGTTGCGTAATCAAAGTAAGAATAGGCAAATAGGCATAGCTCGAAAATCCTTACAGTCACTTAATGATAAATCAAAGATAAGTGCCACTCAAAATATTAATGCAACGATCATGATAGTTCAAATAACGATGGAGGAGTTTTCACGCTTACAGTTGTGAAAACTATATTGAGACTAATTTGCAAGTGTCGCAAGGGATGAAAATATCGTCTATTTACAAAATGCGACAGTAATTTGAAGTTCAGAAGTCAAAGGTGTAGGCAGCTTATAGGGCAATGGAAAAAATTGAATTGACTTCCAACACTACGTGGAATTCCACATATCATCGAAAATGGTACGATGAGTATTATCCATCCATGAGTGAGTTACCATTATTTATTCCATCCTTCATGACCAAATTGTATGATCAACTACAAGATCCTTAACCATAATTAAGGGTTTTCTTGTAGACTTCTTCAAAGTGTCTTCCCATGAGTGTCATGCTTAGAGCTACTCCATAAAGGGGCTACCTTTGAGAATTCTCTAAATATATCCATCACATCAATTGACATCAATCCAATATTCGTGGACATCAATGACAACCAATTGTCCAACACTCCCCACACTTGTGAAATAAAAAATTATGGGGCAGTAACACCCCCAAGGACATACATAGGGTATGTTGAATAACACACCCCAGGGCATACAAAGGGAGTGTTATTTCAAGGAAGTAATGCCCCCTAGGAAATACACAAGGTGTGTTGTTTTTCATGAAGGTGATGTTTTTTTGGTTGGGGGTATGAAAGTATATGCGCAAAGCTTGAGGTAGGATAAATTATATGCTCATAAGAAAAATCTTATAGAGGGTCAACATGATATATCTTAAGCACATGATATATGGTATGTAAGGATCATTTTTATGGGTGGATAGCCTTGTTTAAGAGGTGTACCTTTTAGTTTCGGTAAAAAGGTTTTGATTATATATATAACCTTTTAACTAATGTTTTAGGGTTCAACCTTGAATTTTTTTTTTTTTTTTCCATAAGAATGAGCTTAGTGTTATAAGTTGTATTTTTTGGATGGTTTTGTGCTAATGGAAAAAGTGCATAGTTCAAAGTTTGAGGTGGAGAAATTCAACGAAAATAATAACTTTGAGCTATGGAATCTCAAGATGAGAGATATGCTTGTGCAACAAGGATTTCAAAAGGCATTGACTGGCAAGACAAAGAAACCATCAGGCATGATAGATGAGGAATGGGAAGATCAGGATGCAAGATCTCTTAGTACCATTCGTCTGTGTCTAGCAAATGAATTTTTGTTTAACAATGTTTGAGAGGGGAAAACAATGGGCTTGTGGAACAGACTGGAAAGTATTTATATGACAAAGTCCTCGATGAAATTTTTTTTCTTGAAGAGGCAACTGTATAGCTTACAAATGAAAGAATGTACAAAAAATGTTGATCATTTAAATATTTTCAATACCCTGATTTGCCAATTAACTAGTATGGATGTAAAATATGAAGATGCATCCAAAGAAGTCATGGTATTGTGTTCATTACTTGAGTCATGGGATAATTTGGTCACATATATGTGGTTTAGCACAACAGACACCATTGATTATGATATCCTTGCGGGAGCTATGTTGGCTAAGGAAATGAGGAGAAGATCTAGTAAATAAACCTCAACAATAGAAGCAATGGTGGTTAGAGGTCAATCTATAGAAAGAGGGAAAGATTAGAGAGGTAAATCAAGATCTAATTCAAGAGGCAAGAAGGGTAAGAAAAAATGTTGGTTTTGTGGCAAATCTGGGCATCTCAAGAAGGATTTTTGGAAAAGACAAAAAAAATCGAAAGAGGACTCCACAAAGGAAGAAAATGAATCTAATTCAACTGAAACAAGTTTAGGTTTAGGTTCAGGTTCAGGTATGGTTGATGAAGTATTATCTACTTGTGGTGTTTCACATCAAAATCAGCATTGGTTGTTAGATTCCGGTGCATCCAACCACATGTGTCTTCATAGAAATTGGTTCTCAACTTAGCAATCTATTGATGGTGGTGTTGTTTTTATGGGAAATGATTTTTCTTGTAAAATTGTCGTGGTTGGTAGCATCCATATTAAAATGTATGATGGTACTATAATAGCATTAATAGATGTGAGGCACGTACCCAAAATTATAAAGAACTTAATATCTTTGGGAGTTCTATATTCTGCTAGTTATAAGTGTACAACTCATGGTGGAGTACTGAAGGTGTCTAAAGGCATCTTAGTAGTCATGAAGAAAAAGAGGATCGAGAACCTTTATCAACTTCAAGTAAGGAATGAAATAAATCAGGCAGTGGTAGCATATGAAGGTGCAAGTGACTCTTCTCATTTATGGAATCAACATTTGGGTCATATGAGAGAGAAATGGCTTAAGGCACTGGTTGATTGTAAGTGACTTCCAAGTTTAAAGTTTCTAAATTTGAATTTCTGCAACTATTGTGTTTTTGGAAAACGTTGTAGACATAAGTTTAAAACATGAATACATATAAGAAAAGGTATCCTTGATTACATTCATTCATATGTTTGGGGACCATCCCCTGTAATTTCTTTTGGAGGATCATCATATTTTTTGACGTTTATAGATTATTAATCTAGAAAGGTGTGGATCTATTTACTTAAAGGAAAAGCTAATGTATTTAATACTTTTAAGAAATCCATAGCTTTGGTTTAAAAGATAATTAACAGGTCAATCAAGTGTTTAAGAACAGATAATGGAGGTGATTTCACATCTGTGGAATTTGAAAACTATTGCAAGGAAGCTTGGATCGAAAGACATAATACCACAATTTATACTCCTTAGCAAAATGTTGTTGTTGAACGCATGAATATGAATCTTCTAGAGAGATCAATGAGAATGCTTAGTAATGCCAAGTTGCAACAGGAATTGTGGGAAAAAATAGTTCTTACAATATACTATCTGATAAAGCAGTCACCATCAACTGCAATAAATTGTAAGATTCCAGAAGAGGTATGGACATGTCATTCATGTGATTATTCAAATATGAGAATATTTCGTTGTGATGCCTATGCTCTTATTTATAAAGATCAACATTCTAAGTTGGATCCTAGATCAAATAAATATGTCTTTGTTGGTTATGGTGATGGAGTTAAGGGGTAAATATTTTGGGATCCTACTACCCACAAAATCATCATAAGCAAAGATGTAGTATTTGGTCAATCCTCACTCAAAAAATCAGACCCGGTGTACCGCAAGTTCAAAAAATTTAGTTGGAGACTCTAACATTTTCAGAAAGGAGGAAGATGAAGAAGTTACAAAATAGGAAGATGAAGATGTAGAAAATATCCAGGAAACTGTGGATATGCCTAAACCATCTCTAAGGAGATCTACATGGGTCAAGAATCCTCCTAAAAGGTATGATGATTATATTTCATATGATGGAGAACCTAGTTGTTATTAGGAAGCAATGCAGGTATATGAAAGTGTTAAATGGAAAGAAGCTATGAAAGAAGAAATGGATGCCTTAGAGATGAATAAAACTTGGGACCTGGCAGGAATTCCACATGATAGGAAGGTTGTTGGTTTCAAGTGGGTCTACAAATTGAAAAATGGTGTTGGTGATAAATTTGAAAGGTATAATGCAAGGCTGGTAGAAAAAGAGTATTCTCAAAAGGAAGGTATTGATTTTCATGAAATATTTTCACCACTTGTAAAGCTTGTTTCAATTCATGTTGTGTTAGCACTAGTTGCTTTACTTGATCTTGAGTTAGAGAAACTAGATGTTAAAACAACGTTTCTACATGGAGATTTGGATGAGGATATATATATGGAACAACCATAAGGGTTTGTTCAGGATCACAATAAGAGGTTTGTTTGAAAACTCAAGAAGTCATTGTATGGTCTGAGGCAGTCTCCCAGGAAATGGTACAAGATGTTTGATTCCTTCATGGTGAGACAAAATTTTACAAGAAGTGAATATGATCATTGTGTTTACTTTAAAAAATTGGAAAATGGTATATTCATTATTTTGTTGTTATATGTTGACGATATGATTGTTTCAAGAAAAAGCATGGTTGAAATCAATAGGTCAAAGGCTCATTTGGATAGGACGTTTGATATGAAGGATCTAGGGGAAACAAAACAAATCTTGGGCATGGAGATACACAGAGACATGAAATATGGTAAGTTGTGGTTATCACAATAGAAGTATGTGGAAAAAACACTTATGATATTTGGTATGAATAATGTGAAACCCATACAAATCTCTTTCTCTTCCCATTTCAATATTTCTTCAAGTTTATGGCCTAGTAATGACGAAGAAAATGATTATATGTCTCGTGTACCATATGCAAATGCAGTAGGAAGTTTGATGTATGCGATGGTGAGTACTAGACCAGATATTTCACATGCACTTGGTGTTGTCAATAGATAAATGTATAATCTAGGTAAAGAGCATTGGGAAACATTGAAATGGGTGATTCAGTATCTTAGGGGCACAAGTAATTATTCTATCACCTATGACGGTTCCAGTGATTTAGTTTGTGGTTATTTTGCTTCATACTTTACAAGTGACTTGGAAAAAAAGGAGATCCACTTCAGGATATGTCTTTACTCTTGCAGGAGGACCTGTTAGTTGGATTTAAAAACTTCAAAACAAAGTTGTTTTATCCACTACTCAAGAAAAATATATGGCTGCCTCTCATGCATGCAAAGAGGCAATTTGGTTAAAAGTTTTGTTGGGTGACTTTGGAAGGATGAAAGACAAGGTTAAAGTATTCTGTGATAGTCAAAGTGATATTTATTTGGATAGAAATCCATCTTATCATAGTAAGATGAAGCATATTTATATTAAGTACCATTTTATAATACAAGTTCTTGATGAAGGGGGAATATCTCTGGAAAAGGTCCATAAAAAAGTGAATTATTATATAGTGTGGGAAGAGAGTGAGAGGATGGCTGTAAGTCTTTGTTTGAATATTGTAATTCTCCCTTGATCAATAAGAATATTTATTATTATTTCCCCATGGTTTTTTCCCTTAAAATGGTTTTTCGACGTAAACACGTTGTTCATTGTGAAACCCATCTAATGCACTCCCAAGGATACCATATAATTAGGTATAAAGTCACTTCACATGGATTCTTATAACATTCATTTATCCTTATCTTCTTCTTGTGCAATAAAACAATGATAGCCTCTATTCTCTATTTTTAATTGTGAGAGTAAAGAAACAAATCCAAGGGTACGAGGCACTCTTCCTTATGATTACAAACGACCATTTTAACTAAGACATGAAACAACAAGGAGATTATCTAGCTCTCCACAACAAGGAAACAACAAGAAGTATGAGGATCCTTCACAATTTCCTTCTTTCTCAAACCAAACTCCTCAATACTAGAGTATGAGGATCTTATTCTTCTGATTATTGTTCTTCTATAGAGTCTGATTCATTATCATTCAACTAAAACTCTATTTTCTATGGTTCTTCCTCCCTTGGTAGGACTTCCTATTTGAAAACATATTTCATTTCTCTAAATACCACATCTATGTTATACACTACCTTCTTATTTTATTTGTTCCAAAGATTATAAACTTTCAAACCATGTTTATATCCAATAAAGACACATTTTTCAACATTTTTATCTAGATTACTCTTATTTTCCTTTGGAAAATGAACATAGGATTCACATCCAAATTCCATGAGATGTGTGAGAGAGGTTTTCTTACTAGTCCATACCTCATGTGGAGTCTTGTCATCTAGTGTTGATAAGGGTGATCGATTGACTAGGTAACATATAGTACCCACTGCCTTTGCCTAAAATTATTTTCCTAACCCGACACTACTAAGGATGCACCTTTCTTTTTCCATCAACGTTCTGTTCATCCTTTCTACAACTCCATTTTGCTGAGGTGTGTTAGCACTAATATTTTCATGATCAAAATTATCTCTTAAAAGAATCATATTTTGCCTGCATACTAATAATCAGGCCTTATTAGCATCATTTTTTTCATATTAAGTTCATATGAGGGTTTTTAAAGTCTAAAACTAATATTTTGAAAAGGGTTCTATAGAAAGTTCCCACAGCTCTCCACACAAGAAATATGACTGGTGCTACAGGAAGTTTCTGCAACAACTTGTTTTCAAAACAATGACATAGTTTTGGGTTTTTTGTGATGTATGATGGTGAAACATGATAATTACACTATTCCACACCCTAAAATACACATATGACATGAGTAGTGAGGTAGGAAAAGGTAATGATAAGCTATAATGGCATGGAATATCATATGGTCTATTTTTCCCTTATAACAAGAAGAGGGGGTTTGGAGATGGTTTTTTTATTCTTAGGGATGGATTGAAACATTTTTTAGCCTTCATACACCATTTGTGATCATCAGAAAAGAGTTTTGGAGCAGTCTTGTATGAAAAAGGAGAAAACAGACTGTTGAAAACAAGGGATTTTCTGGAAATGACTGTTTTTGCAGTCAAGTTCAAACTCAGTCTCTGACCAAATGGAAAGAAATTTGTGAAACAAAAGAGGATTTTCTAAAAAACTATATTATCTACAAATTCCTCTCTCATTTTTTACACAGGTGTCACGTTTTGGGAGATATAAGAAGATCTTTACATCTCATTTTTCAAATTTGAAAATTTTGGAATTTCCTGTTTTAGTCATCAACTTTGGGCACATATTACGAGGTGATGGAGAGGTATTTTGAAAAAAGGAAAGAACATTTTTTCAATAATATACCCAATAACAAAAAAATCTCTCAGTGTTTACACATCTATTATGGTTTTGGAGATATGAAGTGATTTTTCAGTCCTATTTTTCAAAAATTTTCCATATGTTGTAAAATAGGGCAGTTAACCCTTAGTTCAATTCCACACGTGTCAAGAATAGGAGTCAAGTCAGGAAAAAACATGGATATTCAAGGAGGATACTTTTTATAAACATCCTCAAATATTTGATCTGAGTTGAATGTATTTAATGCTCTAAATTTCAAACCCTAGATTTTAGGTATGGGACTGCTTTTCCATAATTTTTGTAATCTTGTTGATATGACTACGTGAAAATTAGACCCTAGGAGGTTTCATCTGTATCTATTTAGAGTATATCAGATACAAAATTTGAGGATCTAGTTGTTATCTCATAGATCTATAAAGCTCATGGCAAAACATATGTAAAGGGGGGAGAAATTGAGTCCAAGGGACTGAGAAAGAGTTGTAGAGGGGTTCGATCTCTAGCATTAAAATTTCATGTAACACCTTGAAAAACCTTGTGTAAGACTTCTATGTAAATATTTCAACTGATACCAAAGTTTATGATCAATTTGTCTTTCCCTATCCTCAGTTGATAATTTTTCTTTTTCATCTTCTTAAATGTGTTTTGCTGCTATAGGATATATGTATGCAATTCGGTGTTGAGAAGACTGTAGTATATGATATATTGTAGTATTTTCCACCGACCACATTCGAGACTTATATTCATAGTCATAAAGGGTTTTTTCAATGTTGAGTATTCTTACATGTAAGTGTATAAAGGAACATGGTGTTCTCTGATCTACTTGCAGTTTTATTTTCTTCATGTCTTCACTCCATTATTTTGCAACCTTAATGTTGTTCTAAGTTTTGTTAGCTTGAATTACTGCACATAGAATGTTAAAGAAAGGGGCTTTATTTTGTTATTGAACCTAAATAATTGATCCTACCACTTTCATAGTTTCTTAAACCCAACCAAATCATTTTTTAAATCAAGGTGTACTAGACTTGACTCAATAGCAGTCTTGAGTTGACTTCTAGCACTTACATCTTTGGCGTCGTTGTCGGGTATAGAAATGAAGTAATATTACCCAGGAGAATGACATAGAACAAATCTAGTCTTTGATGGTAAACAAGGTCTGGTCACATAATAGAGACTACATCATTCACCTGGCGACTCCACTCCATGAAGAAAGAACCTGTTGGCGACTCCACTGATATAGAACAGAAATGGAAATGGATGCTATCCTTGCTCAAAGGTATGCATTTTGTGATTTATCAAATGTAGTTTGTTTTCCACATCTAGTGCCTACTATAGCTGAATGGGATGACTATCTTCCCAGATTCATAGGAAGCAAGTACGATCATCCTAGTGAGGACTTATTAAATTTTCATAGATGCATGCTTGAACATGATTTTGTTCATGAGGATGTCTTAATCAATATGTTCATATTTTCTTTAGACAAACATGCTCGAGAATGGTGTCAATCCCTCCCCAATGATAAAATTCATTCTTTGAAGGAGTTTCACACTATTTTTCATCATCATTACAAAAAGTTTTATCCAACTAATATTCTTTTTGAAAATTGTTGTAAAGAATTTGAACCCTACATCCAAATTTCAATTAGTATTCCTTATGGTTATAAGGATGTTGGTGATAACAACACTATAGACACATTTGTCCTTGATTTGAATGTCTCTAGCAATTTTGAATATGATACATAGGATGCCCTAAATTCTGATAAAGATCAAGTTGTTGATATGCATCCAACATCTCGAGAACATATTGAAACAAAAAATTATGAATACCAAGATTCATAATTTTTTTAGAATCAACCTATTGTTTTATGAATATTCTAGTGATGATGATAAGCAAAATTTCTTCATGACATCTTTGGAACCTCTCAACATTGTTCTTGTATATGATGTTTATGAATATTATTCTTGGGAATACAATGGAGGTGAAAAGAAAGAGCTACAGAAGAAGTTGATCCTTCCTTTATCACCAAATGATGACCAACAGATTGCAGAAATTAGCTTCTCGAATGGAGAACACAACATTGTCAAAGGAGTAGTTTATACACACAGTCAACCCATTTTTTTTGAAAATAAAAAATAGGTACTCTCATATGATTTTGATGATCATGTGGAAAGATATATGGATTTGTATTGGGGTCATCATTCTTATATTTATGACTTCATAAAGGCATATTTCCATAGTTGTAAGAATGGGCAGATAGTTCATTTATTTTTCTATTTTCTAGTATTCTCAGCCATAGACATGCTTAAATATGGAAGTATATTTAAGTTTGCGATCCATTTAATTGAATGGATGTACTAGATTTACCATATCACTTGAGCAGGAAACAAAAATGGCTATAAGTAGGAATGTATATAAATAAGCTTGTATTTTTGAGTATTTGTTTTTCAGCTTGGTGTTGTTTGTAGAAGAATAACAACAATAAGAATCCACATCCCAATGGAGACACTGGTGGCTTCAATATTTTTTCAGTTTTCAGTTTGAATAAAGTTGCAGGGATGTTTTCAGTATCAAGCACAGGTTTGCAAGTTCTTGGCAGCTCACAGGGAGCGTGTCATCCCCTGTGGAGGCAATGTTAGCACTAATATATTCATGATCAAATTAACCTCTTCAAAAATGCATATTTTTCCTGCATATTGATAATCATGCCTTCTTAGCATCCTTTTTTTCATATTAAGGTCATATGATGGGTTTTAAAGTCTAAAACTAATATTTTGAAAGTGTGCTATAGGAAGTTCCCACAGCTCGCCACACAGGAAAGATGATTGACGCTACAGGAAGTTCCCACAACAGCCTGGTTTCCAGAAAATGACATAGTTTTGGGTTTTTTGTGATGGTTGATGGTGAAACATGATAATTACACTATTCCACACCCTAAAATACACATATGACATGAGTAGTGAGGCAACAAAAGGTAATGATAATCCATAACGACATGAAATATCATATGCTCTATTTTTTTCCTTATAACAAGAATAGGGGGTTTGAAGATGGTTTTGTGATTCTTAGGGATTCATTGAAAAAAAATTTAGACTTCAGACACCATTTGTGATCATCAACCAAAAAATTGGAGCAATCTTGTACGAAAAAGGAGAAAACAAACTGCTGAAAATAGGGGATTTTCTAGAAATGATTGTTTTTGCAGTCAAGTTCAAACTCAATCTCTAACCAAATGGAGAGGAATTTGTGAAAACACAAAGATGTTGTTCTAAAAAATGAGCTCATATACAAAAGAGTCTCTCCGTTTTTACACATGTGTCTCTTTTTGGGAGATACAAGCATATCTTTACAACTCATTTTTCAAATTTCAAAATTTCAAAATTTCCTGTTTTAATCATCAACTTTGGGAACATATTACGAGGATATGGAGAGGTATTTTGAGAATAGGAAAGAGGATTTTTTCAAGAATAGACCTAGCAATAAAAAACTATCTTCGGTTTTAGACACCTATTATGGTTTGGGATATATGAAGTCATTTTGGA
The DNA here is from genome assembly GCA_010110895.2 of Picea sitchensis. Lineage (NCBI taxonomy): Eukaryota > Viridiplantae > Streptophyta > Pinopsida > Pinales > Pinaceae > Picea > Picea sitchensis. Next base: position 126,852 of record SNQJ01S0018882.1, read on the forward strand.
GCCCTATTTTTCATAAATTCACCATATGTTGTAAAATAGGATAGTCAACCCTTAGTTCGATTCCACATGTGCCAAGAGGAGGTGTCAATTCAGGAAGACACATGGATTTTCAAGGAAGATATTTTTTCTAAACATCCTCAAATATTTGATCTAATTTGAATGCATTTAATGCTCTAAATTTCAAACCCTAGATTTTAGGCATGGGAGTGATTTTCCAGATTTTTTGTAATCTTGTTGACATGACTAAGTGCAAATTCGACCCTAGGAGGTGTCATATATATATATGTGTGTGTGTGTGTGTGTGTATTTATTATATCCGATCCAAAATTTTATGATCTAGTTGTTATCTCATAGATCTATAAAGCTCATGGAAAATCAGATGTAAATGAGGGAGAAATTCAACCCAAGGGACTGAGAAAGAGCTGCAAAGGGGTTCGATCTTTGGCATTAAAATTTCATATAACATCTTGCAAAACATTGTGTAATACTTATATCTAAATATTTCAACTGATATCAAAGTTTATGATCAGTTTGTCGTTCCCTATCCTCGGTTCATCATTTTTCTTTTTCATTTGCTTAAATGTGTTTTTCTGCTATAGGATATATGTATCCAATTCATTGCTGAGAAGACTGTAGTATAAGATATATTGTAGTGTTTTCCACCGACCACATTTGAGACTTATATTCACAGTCAGAAAGGGTTTTTTGAATGTTGAGTATTCTTCCCTGTGAGTGTATAAAGGAACAAGGTGTTCTCTTATCTACTTGTAGTTTTGTTTTCTTCATGTCTTCACTCCATTTTTCTGCAACCTTAATGTTGTTATAAGTTTTTTTAGCTTGACCTGCTCCACATTGAATGTTAAAGCAAGGGGCTTTATTTTTTTACTGAACCTCAATCATTGATCCTAGCACTTTCACAATTTCTTAAACCCAACCAAATCATTTTTTAAATCAAGATGTACTAGGCTTGACTCAATAGTAGTCTTGAGTTGACTTCTAGCGCTAAAAAGGTGTATATGGAGTAGTCTTATACCTTTTTATACCACACTTCTTACAAAATTCTTCGAATTATTTTTTTCAGAAATCTCCACCATTATTTTTTCTTGGCACCTAAATTCTTTTCTCTTTTTTATTCTTCACAAGAGACTCAAAATCTTTAAACCTATCAAAGACTTCAAATTTCTTCCTAAGGAAACATATCCATTTATTCCTAAAGAATTCATATATAAATGAGACATAGTACATATATTTTCCCAATGATGGAACCAACATAGGTCCAAACACATCACTATGCTCCAACTTTAAATTTCCCTCTTCCCTCATTGCACCATAGGGGAATCTTACTTGATTCTACTTCCCATATACACAATGTTGACATAAATCAAAATCTAGAGAGTAGTTAGATGTACCTTCAACCATACCTTTACTTTGTAGTAGTCGAAATCAATTCTCTTTGATATGTCCGAGTATTTGGTTCCACAACATAGTATTTTTGTCAGAGAATGTACGAGTTTTTTCTTCTTCAGCTTCAATATCAACAACAATGTAATTACTACACCCATCATGAATAGCGCTTCCTTGCATATTATATAGAGTTCCAATCCAAACTCCCTTCATCAACACCATTTCTCCTCAAACCATAGTGCAGGCCTCTTTCTCAAACATTGTTTTTACCCATGCATCTCCCATTTTTCTTACAGAAAAAAAATTCTAGACAATATTGGGATGTGTAGAACACCAGTGAGTGTTCTAATCCTTCCATCCATGAGATTCAACTTTACTTTTCCTCATCCTATTATTTTGGTTTTCAAGTCATCACCTCCATCATACCTTTCATATTCGTAGAACCATTCCATGTGAGGAGTGATATGAAAGGATGCACCTAAGTTAACCAACCATGCCTCATGTTGGCACAGGGGTAGACCCAGGGTTGAACGCTTCAACAACTCACCAAAAAAACCCTAACTATCGGCCCTTTCAGCAACACCTGTGAAGCATATGATGTCTCACCTGAGGTAGAGGTAGGGTGGTTGCAGGACTCAAGTGTCTACAACCTAGTGGGTACACAGATCTATGATCACAATAGTTAACATAGAACTTAGAAATTAACATTCATTAGTCTTCTAACCCTTATTCACATCGCAGGTCAAAACCCTTGTTATAGATCAACGCAGTATTACCCAAGATCTAAGCATATCTAACCATTAGCACATAACATCATAGTATATCTAGCATTCATTCATACATAAAGAACTTGAGAATCAATAGATTAAGCAATTAAATACATAAAAAACATAGCACAAAGAACATTGACATAGGATATATGTGGTTCACCCCAGTGTGGGGCTACGTCCACCAACTCTTCTTCTTCTTTATTAGTCTCTTCAATCTCCTTACCAACACCAAGATACAAAGCCAACTCCGCATAGGACAACAGATATGCACGCACCTCGCCATATCCTCCTTCCCCAAGTTATATCAAAGAACAAAGCCTTACACAGTCTGTGCACAAAGCACTTACAAAATATTTTCACTTAGCTCTTGTAGCCTTAACACATCTTCTTGCACATAGATAACATTAACACTAAGCCATCGAATCTTTCTTACATTGCCTAGATACTTATTTATACATTAAAAAGGGGCCTAAACATGGGTAAACCCATGGTCCAACATCCCATACCCGTTACATAAACCCTAAAACCCAAAAATCTCGCAAAAAGAGAGAGATCCCGCAATCTTCGCTTCACCTGGGTGCTCCATCTTCGATCATCCTATCAAAGTCCCAAAAATGGTCAAACACGACCAATGTTCTCCCAAAACTTGGTCGAGGGCCAACATGCCCCCAAAAATCACCCATGGATAATCTCGAGTCACTCTGATTTGGGACTACCTCGATCTTGGCTTGAGCTTCTCCTTCGCTAGAGCCTCCTACTCGGCGAACTCTTGAATGACTTTCTCAGTGACATGCCCTTCTAGGATTTGTTCCATTGTGGTGGCCACTTGTTCCAAATGTGATCCTTGTTCCTCGATCTCTTCAAAGAGGGTGCATTCTTCATCCTGCACCGACTGGAGTTGCTGTGTCACCTCCATCACTCTTCTCTGGATAGAAGTGACCTTTTTGTGAACTGCGCGTTGGTCCTACGATCTCTTCATTTTCTCAACGGTCGTAAGATGCTTCAGCTATTCTTTCACTATCGATGCCTGATTCTTCGCCTCCTGGAGCTGTGCCTCCAATCTCCTTAGATTTGGGTCTTTTGAAAGGTGCTCATAGGTATGCACACATCAGTTACTCAATTTATTGCATTCTGAGGCCAATGCCTTGATTCTTTCGGTTGTGCTCCTGGTAGTTTCTTCCCTTTGATCTCACACTTCTTGCGGAGTGATCAACACTGCTTGCAGTTCCAGCTCTGATACTCTTGCTTGAAGCTGTTGAATGGCTTCAATAAGCTTCCCCACTTGGCTTTCATCTATCTCTTCTTCCATCGGATCCAATCCTGGCATAGAGCGAAGTGTTCTAGTTACTGCTTCTCTAACCCCAATCTACTCCATGAGTAGCTGTTATTTTTCTTTCTGTATCTACTCTCTGTCCTCTTTAAAATTTTCTCTAAGGTCATATTTATATTGTTGTTCAACCTGACATTGCTCTAGGGATTCATCCTTTGCTTGCTTCAAGGCCTTTGTAGCATGCTCTTTTTCTTCCTGTAAACGTCAAAGGCGAGCTTCTGTTGCATCTGCTATTCTATGTAGTTGGGTGGGCTCATCCCCCATATCTACAACTTCTGATGATGACGATGCAATAGACACTACATGGATCGAATAGAGATATTGTTGTACCCCTTCAACTCTGCCTTGATTATGTCATACATTGTCTCCTTATTTTCTACGTTTCACTGCAAAATATCCTCAGAAGCATCTGCTACAACTACGATGATGAGGTCAATATCATCCATTGTGAGCACATTTCGTGACTGAGGCTTATTGGCTCATGACTTCTTCTGCGCTGAGGGTTTCTTTGGAGAAACCTTCCTTTTCTTCAATGTCTCGACCTCTGTAAGGGGATCCTTAGGCATTGTCACTTCGCCCTCTTCTTGCTTGTCTTATTCTCCTCCCTCTTCTTGATTTACTTCTTCACCTCCTCCTCCTCCAGGTGAGTCAAGTGCAGTTTCCTCCGATGCAATGTTTATTTTCTAAAAAATTTCCTTTTTCCATCTTCTTCTTAGTGCTTCTCGGTGCATCACACTCAGTCCCAGTGACCACAGGATGTCCGATGAGGTCGGGGTTGGAGAGTTCTGCATCTCCAACTGGTACAAGGAATTCTGCAAGCCATTCCTTGGTTATCTCCTCCATATCTTCCTTAGTCAATTTATAATATGACTAAAACTCCTCCTTGTTTTTCATCTTCACGCGTGGTGATATATATGAAGTGCCAGTCTGCATTGTTCTGCTATTCCGACGATGTTCAATTTTTGCAAGCCTTGCTTTTGCGAAGTCCTCTATGGAGCTTCCTGCAATTTTTCTAACTTTTCTTTCTTCTTACGGATCTTTCTGGACTTCTTTCCTCTGATCCGAATTTTTGGATTCCTCTTTCCATTCATACTCTTATCTTCTCTTATCATAGTAACTTCACACTGTTGAAGTTCTCTCAAAACTTTCACATGCAATATCTCTTCTCTTACTAATTCTGGGGTAGGTTCTCTTTTCTCCTGCATGGATAGGTTCTTTAATATTTCTTGTGTTCTTTCAACTTCGATAGCTAATTCTCTAGCTCTCAGTTGCTTCAACTTGTCCTCTTGTTATTTTACTAGTTGCTCTATTTTCTCAGTTATGAAGTCCCTTAATTCTTTTTTTTTTTGTTCTATGGCTTCCTCTTCTTCTTTCCTTTGGATCTGATCTTTCTCAATCCAAGTCTTTCCCAACAAAAGTGAAAAAGGAGCGTTGTTCTCAACAAACTTAATGACCTCAAAGTATTCTTCAGTCGATTCTCCATGGGCAATCATAGGTACATGAGTAAGTCTTCCACATAGGGTTATCATCTTTCCTTTAAACAATCCAATCCCTCCTAATGAAGGAATCATAACAGGCTTTCCCAAAATTTCCCAAGTAATTTCTGGCATGATATTCACTTATGTTTCCTCATCCAAGACATAGTTTATGTCGAAGTCTCCTATTCATGTTTCTATGCACTGATTTTATTTTAACATCTCTGGTAAACTGATGTCTCTATGATCATTCAATGTTTCTTTCAGTTGTAATAACATAGTCTCTGATTCTGTCTGATTCTCTAACATATCCTTAGTTTCTTGACCTTCTTGATAGTTTGCTTGTCTCAAGTTCATCTTTTCAACTTTAGCAATCATTCTAGGGCAATCCAAAACCTCATGATCAATAACTTTACAACATAGAAAAATAGGACCTCTACCAGGGAATTCCTTAGAAAGATGTCCCGGTCTTCTGCAACTATAGAAAAGTGTCAATCCTCTCTTTCTCTTAAACGATCCCCAACATTTCTTGTACTGCACACTGGGTCACAGTGATGGACATACAATCTGTAAAAATTCTTTCTAGGGTCCTGCATCCACTTGTTAGTCCAAAAATTCTTTCTATTCTTAGGAATAACATATCTTTCACTATCTCTATCAGACTATTAGATCTATTCATATCAAATCTTATCTCTTCTAGTTGTGCCCTAGTTTTGAGACTAGGACCAAATCTATCAAACATACCTAGATCCATACTTTCGAAGAAAAAATTTCCACTTATCTTACCTTTAACATAGCACACAGATTTAAGATCTTACCTCTTTCTTCAGATAGGGCTTCCTTCTCTTAGCACAGATATTCACAAGTCAAGTAGAATACTGCGCACTACAACAAACGATCTACGCACATAGCTTTCTCTTTTCTTCAGTTCCCAACACTCATAGTTTCAAGTCCTGACAACGGACCCATTTGTTGGCACAGGGGAAGACCCAGGGTTCAATGCTTCAAAAATGCACCAAGAAAACCCTAACTACTGGCCCTTTCGGCAACACCTGCGAAGCAGATGAAGTCTCACCCGAGATAGAGGAGGGGGGGGGGGTTGTAGGATTCAAGTGTCTACAACCTAGTTGGGACATAGATATGTGATCAAAATACTTAACAAAACACTTACAAATTAACATTCATTAGTGTTCTAACCCTTATTCACATAGCATGTCAAACCCTTGTTACAGAGAAACACAATATTACCCAATATCTAAGCATATCTAACCATAAGCACATAGAATCAGAGTATATATAGCATTCTTTCATACATAAAGCACTTGAGGATCAATGGATTAAGAAATTAAATACATAAACAACATAGCACAAAGAAAATTGACACAAGATATACGTGGTTCACCCCAGTGTGGGGATACGTCCACCAACTCTTCTTCTTCTTTATTAGTCTCTTCAATATCCTTACCAACACCAAGATAAAAAGACAAATCCGCATAGGGCAGGAGATCTACGTGCACCTCACCAGATCCTCCTTCCTCGAGTTAGATCAAAGCACAAAGCCTTACACAGTCTGTGCACAAAGCACTTACAAAACCTTTTCACTTAGCTCTGCAAGACTTAACACATCTTCTTTCACATAGCTAACATTATCACTAAGCCATCGAATCTTTCTTACATCACCTAGATACTTATTTATACATTAAAAAAAGGGCCTAAACATGGGTAAACCCATGGGTCGACATCCCATACCCGTTACATAAACCCTAAAACCCAAAAAGCCCACAAAAACGGTGAGATCCCGCAATATCCGCTTCCCCTGGGAGCTTCGTCTTTGATCAACCTGTCTAAGTCCCAAAAATGGTCAAACACAACCAACGTTCTCCAAAAACTTGGTCGAGGGCCAACACCTCATGGTCCACATGTGTTCTTGAATAAGCCAACTACACATCCCCTCCTTCTTCCATGGGGATTTTTCTTCTGTAGAAGGAGCATCATCAGATTCCTCCCCTCTCTCAACACTTTTGGATCTACATTTCTTCTTGTAGTGCCCTTCTGTTCCACATCTCCAACATACATTTACAAACTTTTCTGTAGATTTAGCTATACCCTTAGATTTAGATCTCCCACTTGAGGACTTAGATATATTTATTTCCTAGGAGCATCCTCCTGCAAACAATACTTTTGTGCTCTATCCTTCCACATTCATTTGTCTCATCTCCTCCGATAATAAGGATGAGACCACATCATCAAAACTTAAAGTAGTTGTATTACTACCTATGGCCACAACCAGACTATCCTACGAGTATGGTAAAGAGAAAAATAAACAGATACATTTGTTGATCCAAATTTTATGAGAAAAATGAAATGAATAGAGATTATTATTATTCTTAACACATAAACACGAGGAACAATAATAGAGATACAATAAAATTGGCTTCTATTCAATAAGGAAATATGTTGAAACTGCAGAATGAAGACTAAAAACAAGATTACTAGAATCGTGGTGGCTCATCTCTGAGAAGAGATGTGATGGTTGTTCTCATTTGAAAGAACATGGTTACAATGAGGCTATCCAAGCCTTTTTACAATAAAAAGGAATGAAAAAACCCTAGACATCCAAAAACCTAACCTTAGTAGATGAAGTGCCAAAAGTCATGTGGGCCCCGTTGGAGTAAGTTAGTACATCAAATTCTCGAGGTCGTAACTTTTTCATACGATCCCCATTTTAGGCACAAGATAGCCCATTGGAAATGCCTATCCGAGGAATACACATGTTGTCATCACACTCTAGCTAGAGTGTACAATGTGACTGTGGAGAGCCCTGAAAACATTGTTTAGGGCCTCAAAATAGCTCTGAAAGTTCAGGACCCGAAAACTAGAAAAAAAATGCCAAACTGAAAAACTGCCAAAATGAGCCAGTTGGAATAGGTGGGAGGCCACCGAAATCCATGTGGATGAATCCTCTCCCCTTAGGAAGCAATGGTCTCCATTGCATTGATTTCCCCCATCATATGAGGAAATTTCTGTTGAATTTGGCCCCGGGTGAGCCACCTGCCTTGGTGTAGGAGCATCCCTACTATGACAACTTGATAAAGTTGGATCCTCTGTTGGCATGTAGTTAGGTTTGATATTTGTTGGGGTCAATTGTTCTACTATCTCTGAGGTGTCCAATAATTGTTGGAAATATGGTCGAAGGATCTCCGCGTTGAACATTGGGTGCAGACCAAGGAAAGGGGGAATGTTGAGCTCAAAAGAATTGTCTCCCACAACCTTGGTGATGGTGTAAGGTCCATAATGGAGTGGGAAAATCTTTCGATGGGGCCCTGTAAGGTGTTATTTTTGCAATTGCAACCAAACTTTTTCTCCCACCTGAAACTTATGTGGCACCCGATGTTGATAATGGCATTGCTTGTACTTGGAATTGGACTTCTGTAAAATATCCTGAACCTGTTGGAGGAAGTTTTTTATCCATTCAATGAGCAGGGTGGCTTTGTTATCTTCAGTTGGATGAAGTGGCGAGTCATTCGGGTTGACCGCAAGGGGTAGTGCAACATCATGGGAACCAATGTTTGGAATCCCAACCCCACCTGAAAGGGGTTATTGTCAGTTGAGCTATGTATGGCTCGGTTGTAGCTATGATGAACATAGGGAAGACTCTCATCCCATGTGTGGAGGTTCTTGGAATTGTACATGTGCAAGATATGTACGATCATCCGATTGATGAACTCGATTTGGCCATCTGTCTGGGGGTGTAAGGCAGTGGATTTAGTGAGCTTGGTGTCGAGAAGTGACCATAGGCTTGACCAAAATGTGATGAGGAATCAATTGTCCCAATCTAATACAATGGTTTGTGGGATTCCAAAATTTACCCACACTCATTCAAAGAATAGCTTACCAGTGGCCTCTATTGTGATGCTCTTCTTGCAGGCAGCTATAATTTCCATCTTGGAAAAGAGATCAACAACCACAAAAACATAGTCATTTCCCTGCTTGGTGGATGGAAGGCCCAACATGTATTCCATTGAGATGGATTCCCATGGCCTGTCAAGAGTAGGAAGAGGGGTGTACATGCCCTATTTCTTAGTGGTTGGTTTAGAAATAGTGCAGGTAGTGCATGATTTGATATACTTGCTGACATCCTATCGAAGTTTCATTTAGTAGAAATGTTGCTACGGAAGTGCCACTGTATTTTCAACACTAAAGTGTCCTACCACCCAACTATAGTGGGATTCCCAAATAATATTCACTCACTCGCTTGATGGAATGAAAATATGGCCCAGATGGCACAACAACCCTTCCTGAAGATGGAAATTAGTGACAATTGAGTTTGCGCCCAACATTTGGTAGGTGGTGGCAAAGTCAGGGTCTGTCTCATAGAGGTGGGGCCATTTGGAGGTCTCGTGGCCATGAGAATCTAGAACCATGGTGAGTGCCGCAACTGGAGGTCGAAAGAGGAAATTAGTGACTCAATTGGTACTTCATGTTTTATACTTGATGTTGAGGTGGAACTGCTGCAATTATGTGGACCGCTTCTGATGGTGGTCATTCTTCAATTTTGCTTGTGCCTGCATTAACTGCAATGGCTTATGATTAGTGTGGATGACATTCTCCTTCCCAAGAATGTAATACCTCCACTGGTTGTAGGCTTGCACAATGGAGTACATTTATTTGTCGTAAGTAGGGTACTTACATATGACATTTGATAATGTCTCACTATGATAGGCCACGGGGTGGTCGTGCTGAGTGAGAACTGCACCCACAACATAGTATGAGGCATCTTCCTCGATCTCAAAGGGTTGTTGCAGGTTAGGTAATGAAATTACTGGGGCTGAGCACAAGAGCTACTTCAAATCATCAAACTCTTGTTGTTGGGACAAGCCCCACACAAATGTTTTCTTACCACCACCCTTGGTTACTTGGTTAAGTACCTATGAAATATGGGAGAATCCCAACACGAACCTATGATAGAAATTAGCAAGGCCTAAGAATATCTGAAGCTCAATGAGTTTGGTTGGGGGTGGTCAGTCATGGATGACCTAGATCTTGGCTGGATCCACATGCACACAATCAATGATGTAGCATAGGTACTGGACCCTATCCATGTCGAAGGAGCATTTTTCCAAGTTGGCACATAGATTCTGTTGTTGCAGGGTGTGCAAAACCTGCTAAATATGTTGCAAGTGTTCATCCCAAGTCTTGTTGTAGCTGAGGATGTCATCCAGATACACCACTACAAAATCATTAGTGAAAGGTTGCAATATATCATCCATCATCCTCATGAAATTTGTTGGGGAATTTGTCAAACCAAAGGGCATGACCAACCATTCAAAAAGACCTTCTTTTGACTTGAAGGCGGTCTTCCATACATCTGTCTGCTCTATTGGGACCTGGTGGTATCCAGACTTCATATCAATATTACTGAAGTATTTTTCCCCCTTGAGCTGATCAAGGAGATCGTCGATTCAGGGAATCAGGTATCGCTTCCTCACTATGATTTTATTTAGGGCCCATTAATCAATGCAGAGTCACAGAGCTGGGACATATGTTCCCCTTGTGGAAAATTTCTTGGGTCTTTCACTTGATTTCCTATTTCTCTAATAGAGAGCGGAGGTAGGCTGGCTCATTGGGTAGCCTTGTGTCGGGGGTTATATTGATGGGATGCTTGACATGAAAGTGCAGAGGTACCCCGATAGGTGAGGAGAAGATATATTTTTATTCTTCCACGGCCTTATCCACTTGCTTATGCTATGTGGAGAGATAGGACATGGAGGCCCTGGATGTGGTTGCAATATTTCACTCGCTCTGAGAGCGAATAACGAAGAAGAAAATCTTCTCGGTATGAGAGATGATCTTCCTGGATTTCTTGGGAGAGATCAAGGAAATATCACTAGGTGGGACTCCCTTGGGTATCCTATACAATTTCCTGTCCAAAGTAATAATAACACTTTGAGGCCTAGACTCATATAAAACATGATGTTTCCATAAATAAGGTTGGACCAAAATAACATCACACACTTCAAGGGGAGAAACATCACACAATACCTCATCTTTGAAGGGCTTGATGTCATAGGACAGGTGGCACTATTGGCTGACATGGAGATTGCTTCCTTGGAGGAGCCATCCAATGGTGTAGGTTTGCGGGTGCAACATTGCCGAAAGGGCTAGCCTCTTGATGACATCTTATGATATGAGGTTCTTTTGGATACCTCTATAAATGATGAAGTGTAGTGGGGTACCTTTCACCCACATCTGTGAATGAAAGAGGCACTCACATTCCTATGGATCGTCTGGTTAATCGGGTAGGATATTAGTGGTAGAAATGGTGGCACTGGGTTCCACATCAATGATCCATCCCCCCCTTTCTAGTTCTGACTAAGAGTTAGAACCTGCATATGATTTAGAGGCTTTCACCTCAACCACCAACAACTGTTTTGAGTGGAAATTAACAGTGTTATTCGAGGGAATCTTCTGGACGTTGCACCACTTCCCGGTATCTTTCTTCATCTTTCCAGTGTCCTTCTTTGCTTGTGGTTTAGAATAGTTTTCCTAAGGTTTTCCATATTTTCACTTTCCTTTGTTTTACGGGTTGGGGCTTCTCTTTCCTTTCTTTTTCTGTGAGGGGTTCCCAGGCCCACATTGTCGCATCTTTTGTTTAGTCTTCTGCTCGATTTTGATGGCATATCGATAGGTTGCTCCCAAGGACGAAATGTCCAGAAAATCCATTTCAACCTAGATGTATCTATGTATACCACCATGATACTTGAGCACTAGATGTCGTTCAGAATATTTGATACTCATCTTGGTGCACAAAGTATGGAAGATACTTGTGAAATCTGGCACTGTTTGGTCTCTTTCATGAGGCAATGTGTTCCATTTTGTATATAGGTTGTTAGAACTTCCAACAGGGTAGTATTGTTCCTTAATAACATCTATGAAGGACTCCTAGGTGACCGCGACTGTAAATAATGAGGGTTCCCTTATTTCCTTTTTCTCATAGAAAGTCTCCCACCAATCTTTTACATGGGGAATGGATTTGAGGAGAACAAAAGTAATCTTTTCTCTTTTAAAAAAGTTATGGAAAGAAAAATACCCTTCTAGCATATTCAACCATTTTTCTACAACATATGTGTCTATTCCTTCAAATATTGGAATATCAAAGTTTATTTGTACCTTGAATGGGGTGGTTCCTCCTCTCGAGGAAGATGAATCACCTGTTGGTAGTCACCGAAGGATTTGTGCAAAGCTATCCATCATCTCGTTCCCATGTTGCATGAGGTCTTCCTTGGGAATTTTTTTGAAAGGATATCCTATCCCATCTTCTTTTTTTTCTCCCTCCATGAGAGGTCGCTTGGGCGTGCAAAATATTTTTTCCTCAAGATAAACAAGCTCATGACCCAACTCTTTGTACCCTGACCTCGTCGGGGACATGCATTAAGAACGATAAGGAGAAAATCGCTCTGATACTACTGATCCGGATTTTATGAGAAGAACGAAATGAATACAAATTATTATTATTCTTAACACATAAACACATGGAACAATAACAAAGATATAGTAAATCTGGCTTCTATTCAATAAGGAAATATGTTGAAACTGTAGAACGAAGACTGAAAACAAGCTTGCTAGAATGGTTGTGGCTTATCTCTGAGAAGAGATGTGACGGTTGCACTCATTCATAAGAATATGGTTACAATGAGGCTCTCCAATTCTTTTTACAATAAATGGGAATTCCAAAACCCTAGACATCCAAAAACCTAACCTTAGGAGATGATCAAGGAAATATTGGGCCCTGTTGGGGTAAGTTAGTACATCAACTTCTTGGGGTCGTAACTTTTTCATACGATCTCCATTTTAGGCACACGATAGCCCGTTGGAAAGGTCTATCCAAGGACTACACATGTTTCAATCAAACTCTAGATAAAGCCTATAGTGAGACTGTGATGATACCTAAAAGCGTTTTTTAGGGCCTCAAAATGAACCTGGAAGTTCAAGACCCGAAAACTATAAAAAAACTACCAAAATGAGCTAGTTGGAATAGGTGGGAGACCACCGACATCCATATGGATCATTTTATTCATCATAAATATTATTATCAACAAATAATAACTGACTTACCATGATATTTAAGGTGTTCATATTCTTTATCATTGAGTCTCCATCTTTCATCGTAAGGTTGTACATCCTCTTTCTAAGGAACAATTTGTTTACTGGGGACTTTGACTAACAAAAAGTCCCTAACTTATCCCACAATTCCTTGGCTATAGCTTCCCTTGACACATTCAGTAATATTGAACCCTAGAGACACACTCATATTTTTCTCTTCATCTTCCAATCCAACTTTTTCCAGTATTCTACTGACGTTCCTGTAGGTGAAATACCTGGATCCAAAACAATCAACTAATATCTATCCACCAACAGATCTTCCATATTGAGCTTCCAAAGATCAAAAAATTTCCCATTAAATTTCTTGATCTCTTTTTTTGAACTGTTAACCATTTCTTTTAACCTGAAGATTCAATATTGTAGATCTCCCACTATAACAAGACTTATCACAAACCCAAGAAAAACCCCTAAACACAAAGGAGTCCCCCCTAGAAACCAATAATTAGTCTATTGCCAAATGTATTGTAGGAAAATCTCCCTGCGGACAGGCAGATTGCCTCAAAGAGCTTGACCCTAACTCTAAGACATAAAATGCTTAACATGGACACTGACTTCCTTTCAAATCTATATAAACGAACACATGAGAAGGAAGGATGACAGAAGTACCTTTTTAACGACGTTTGTCCCTACACGCTCCGAGTTGCACTCCAATCTTTCGCTCCTCGTTGAGTTCTTCAGACAACCAAGATACAACCACTTCCTACTCTATTGATATTAGCTTGAAAACAGATCTATCAATTGATGATAAGTTCATGTAACATTAGAAACAAACTAGAAAGAAACAGGCCAAGCGTGTCATGCTAATGAGAATAACAACAACAGTACTTACAATCGTAGATGCGAATGCAATAGCTTCGTCAAGTCCTCTTCGTCTAACCCTTGCCTGAAAGATCCACAACTTGGATAACAACAGCTTCACTGATCACTTTCTTTTGGCTGACTGTGTGTTTCCTATGAGATCATAGGTTTCATGCTAGCAATTCTTCCCCAATTAGCTCTGTTCCAACACCACTTATGAGATCATAAGTTTGGTGTAATTCTCCATTTCCATTCCTCTTTCACCATTAGAAAGCTTGCTTATATAGCCTTGGAGAGGCTTTAACCTATTGAGATATCCTTGGGGAAGTTGAGGATTTTCCTCCTTCAGTTGAGGACCTTCCCTAGGATCATGGTTGGACTAGGGATTCAAATCCAACTGCCTTCCAAGAATGAAAATATGCTTCCCCCATTCATCTCAACAGCTTAACAACTGCCTAGAATAGGTAGCGCTCCCTCAAAAGGGCCATCAAAGCGTTGTAGCACTCCCTAGTAGGATTTAGGGGGGCGCCAACGCTCTCAAAATCTATAGTGATCCCTCAAAAGGGCCAGGGGAGCTTTATAATGCTCCCTGACAGTGTAAGGGGGAGTGCCGACGCTCCCATAAGAGGTATAGGGGAGCGCTCCTCTCCAAAAACTCAATTTTTGAGGTGCTTTCAAATAAAAAATGTTTGCAAGCTTGTTGACTCATTTCTCCTCTTCCAAATCAAATGTTTGAGGTGTTTCAAGTGTCCTTCTCATGTCGTTATAGGCATGCCATAGGCATCATGGCAGTATGCTTTGTTCGATGTTTGTGACACTTGCGACCTTGTGAGAAAAATGCGACACTTGCGACCTTTGTAATGACGACACTTGCGACACTATCAAAGTGAGTAATTTCGATGTGTAACAGATTGCCCCCCAAAGTATGAAGTTAGAAGATGCGAATTGATAACTGAAATGATTTGTAGACTTTCAAGCAAGGGTATAGATGCAGAGAACCTGACAAAAGCTGCACACAAACATCCAACAAATATCATGACATATTTCAAAACCCAAGGCAAGCATACCTATGCTTGGGTGATCAAGACTTGCAAGATATGGCCACCATAAAATACACTGCGGATCCATAATTGTATTGATAAGAAGGTATAGCCACCAAAGATACAATGTGGATCTATACTTTGATGACTCGGACTGATCGTAGCCACGAAGAATACACAGTGGATCTACGAGATGACAAGACATAGCCACGACCAATACAAAGTGAATCTATGTAACAGAGTATGTGTTATTTGTCTAATAGAAACTCCTTCGTAGCCTGGGCAAAGTATATATCAAAGTGATCACTCAACCCAGGGTCTTCTTACCGATCCCAATGTGGTACGATTCTAACCATGTGAATAGATGTTCTGATGTCGAACATGACAGAAACCACTTGATTACTAGTCAATGATGTAAACCGTTAACAAGTGCGAGGGAGATCACCATTAATGTCAATGATTCCCAAGGTACCCTAGTACATTCCAAAAAATGTGAACAGATGAGCTGAGGTCGAACATCGATGGAATCATTCGATCAGAGGTCAATGATGTAAACCTACCGTCGGATGTGAGGAGGCCTACCATTGAGGCATGCAGGTCCCAAAGTACTAACTAGTTTCTAATTCTGATTCCTAGATAATGTGTTGAAGTCGACAGGAATAGACTCGTCGAGGGAGGGCCTTGATGTATCCCCCATCAACGACATGAAACAATAATAGAGATGTAATTGGTATAGAAAATGGACATGGACTGACACAAGTTTTGAGGCAAGATATTTGGGATGGCTGACTCTCGAGGCAGATACTTCCCTTGAACACTGAGGCACGACAGAAAAAATGTGACATGGACCAAGACTATGCAATGGATACTGTGACTTGCGTCAGGTGACCCAAAGGAGTGAAAGGAACTCAAAGGATTGGCTCAGTGCAGAGGTTTAGCGGATTATGATATGTGCAAATGACAAAGTGTTGTGTTCAAGGGCGACTCTAAGAAGTGCTGGATGATGTTCTGAAGAGACTGCTTGGCTTGCTCCTTTCAATTTTTCCCCCATCCAGATAGACGAGTACCTCTTTTTGATTTAATGAGCTCGAGGAGGATAACACATTCTCGATATAACTCACCTTCGATAAGTTCCTCTTCCTTTATTTAATGAACCGGAAGAAGTAAGGATTCAGTCCCATATGGGTCTGTCGATGTGTCCTTTAATGAGTCCAAAGATAGAAAACTCAAAGGTTTTTTGGGATTATAGAGTTTGGAAAAACACTTAAAAGAGAGCTCTCTCAGTTCCTTTTTCGTACAGTAGTCTAACGAGACCAAAAAAGGGTTAAATGATCGCTCGAAAGACGCCCTTTCTGACCTTTTAACGAATGTGAAAGGAAGCAAGGTCACTCGACAATCTTTTCATATTTAGAGAGTCTGAAAAGGGTTTAAAGTAGACTCCAGGGGGGTTTCTTTTTCGTGTGTTCGTGTATTCGTACGGGTCCGAAAAAGAGATAAAATTTTACCCGGTTGCATTCTCATGTATTTACGAGCATGAGAAAGAACAAAGACTAAGCTCGGTATGCCCCCATATTGAAAGCTGGTGGCGTAGCTCTAGAATGATCATCAAAGGCTGGAGACATGCCCCCCAAGCTTCAATTCATTCACCGACTTTGAGGTTGTCACCAATTTCTGTGCTTGATGGAGAAAAAGGATACAGGTGGATGAAATGAAGGTGCGAAAACGAGACCTAACGAAAGACTCGACTCGACATCTACGATATCTGGCAAAAGACACAAATTGAAGGGAGAGGTGATTGTTTCATTTTTTAACGAGCTTGACACAGGAAAAGAACTATGCTCAAGGTTCCGGGTTCGATCCCCAGATTTTTGTTTCATGTTTTAACGAGATTTCTACAGAGAAGAAAACTATGCTCAAAGCCTCTGTTTCATTTTTTAACGAGCGTGCCACAGAGACGAGAAACTATGCTCGTGGTTTCGTCCGGATCATGGCTTCCAAGAGGATAATGCTCTAGAAGGGTACCATGTCAATGGATAAAACTCGATCATGGCCTCCAGGAGATCTTCGCTGGATGGAAGACAATCACTCGAGAAGGAACACATATCGAGGGTCATGATAGGAGTAAGGAGATCAGGCTCCAATAATCCTACCGAAGAGATCACCATGTCAACTACTAGATCCAAATCATCGGAAGTTGAGGTCATGGGAGACAACGCCACATAATTGACATGCGGCGGGGGAGATACTGTCTGCATATAGGAACCACTTAGGGAGGTAACCCAGTCGGGGCCTATGAATGAAAGTTGATCAATAGTCACAATTCTTCCATCGTGAGGAAAAGATATAACACGAAAAAGAGTGGATACAATAGCTTTCATAGCATAGACATAATCCCGCCCAAGGAGTAAAGGGAAATCCAAGGGGTCTCAGACTACCATGACATCGATAAAGACATTTTTCCCTCCCAAAGTTACAGGAAACTGAGGAAGGATCCCTAAAGGTTGACTAGTTGTTATGTTAAAAGCTAACAGATTTTGTGTAACCGGTGCAAGCTGCGGACAGAACAAAGCGTACCAAACAACAAAAGACAAAATACTAACGGACGCACCTTCATCTATCAGCGTTTGAGAAATGTCCCGACCATGAACCTGTACTGTAATATGGAAAGGAATGTGGGAGGGAAGACGAGGTCCAGTTAGCACACCCCAATAAAAAAGGATGGCTTCAATACTTGGAGGGGGTTCCACAGGAGGAGGAGGAATGCCCCCAGGCATGGTAGAATCTGTATTAACAAGAAAAACATGGGCAGTATTGGGTTTACTCTCTAGAAGGAGAGTAGGATCGACTGATGATGGGATCAGATCGACCAATGGTGGACTTGGATAGACCACTTCGACATTCTTCAGAGGAAGAGTGGGACTGACCAAGGAAGGGACTGGATCAGTCACTTTGACATTCCGCAATGGAGGAATGGGATCGATCGATGACGAAACTGGATCGACTGATGATTGGATTGAATCAACCAATGGTGGACTTGGATAGACAACTTTAGTTTCATTCTCCAAGGGAAGAATGGGGTTGACAGGTGGAAACGGATCGACCCCTTTGGTGTCACTCTCTAACGGGAGAGTGGGGTTGACCAAAGATGAAAACAGATTCACCACTTTGGTGTCACTCTTTTGATGAAGAGTGGGGCTGATCGATGACAGAACTGGATCAACTACTTGGGTTTGTGGTTCAATCGAGGAGGAAACTAGATTGACCACCTATTCAAACTGGACCGACTGGGGATGGAATAGGATTGACCAATCCATCGACCAATGATGGGTTGGAGGAAATCTTACGATAACCTTTTGGAAGTTGAAGTTTTTCCAAAAGAGAAGAAGCCTCGTCCATGCGAGGACAAA
>SNQJ01S0018883.1:0-11636 GCA_010110895.2 Picea sitchensis
TGAATCAAGGTTCGACTCCTTGTCTTTGATCTCGACCATCAATGACTTTTTTGAGAGACATTCATTGGTGTTGTGCCAGGGGATTTTGTGGAACTCGCACCATTTTCTGGTGTCCTTCTTTGTCTTCCTGTGACCCTTCTTTTCCTATGTTTTGGACTGGTTTTCGGGACACTGTTTGTTAGGGCTGTCTTTGTCATAATTTGGTTGTTGCGGATTTACAGATACTAAATATCGTTTGTTCTGGTGCTTAAATTTCTGCTTGATTTTAACAACATATCGATAAG
This sequence comes from Picea sitchensis, assembly GCA_010110895.2. Taxonomy (NCBI): domain Eukaryota; kingdom Viridiplantae; phylum Streptophyta; class Pinopsida; order Pinales; family Pinaceae; genus Picea; species Picea sitchensis. The sequence continues at coordinate 285 of SNQJ01S0018883.1, forward strand.
CAGCACCGAGTGATGAGATGTCCAGAAAATCCATTTCAGTATGGATGTATCTGTGTAGAGCCCCACGGTATTTCAGAACAAATGTCGGTCAGAGTCTTTGATACCCAAATTGGTGCACAAGGTATGGAAGGTATTGGTGAACTCCGGAATTTCTTGGCCCCTCTCTTGCCGCAGTGTGGTCCATCTCATGTACTAGTCCTCATAGTTTCCAACAAGGTAATACAGTTCATTTACCGCATCCACAAAAAAATCCCAAGTGGGATCGACCCCATATATTTTAGACTCCTCTGTGGAACTCTACTCCAAATAAGTTTCCCACTAATGTTTGACATGGGGGAGAGCTTTAACAAGTGCGAAGGTGATCTTTTCTTTGTCGAAAAATTTGTGAACAAAGAAATAACTTTCTAGCAGATTTAACCGTTTGTCTAGGGCTTCTGCATCTATCTGTCCTTCAAATACAGGAATATCAAAATTAACTTGTACCTTGAAAGGCGAGATGCCTCCAAAGTGGCCACTTGATGAAGATGTGCCCGTTGTTATCAGCAGGCGTTGAAAGAAGTGGGGAAAATTCTCTATCATTTCATCCTTTTGTCGTGTGAGAGCTTGCTCAAGCAACAGACTGATAGGATCGTCTGCTCCGTCGTTTTTCTTTTCTTCCGCCATTGAGGGTTTCTAGGGTGTGCGAGAGCGATTGTATTCAAGAGAGACAAGCTCGAGACCCAAATTTCTATACTCGTACCTCGTTGGGGACATGCACTGAAAAAATGATCAAGAGCAGCCTGCTCTGATACCACTGATCAGGATTATTTTCAGCACGAAATGAGATCGGAGATATAATAAAGAAATGCACAAAGATATCGCAGATATTCAATAATATAACATAAATATATTAGAGATGCAACCATAAACACAGAGATACAGTAATACATGATTTTTATTAATAAACGAAATGTACAGAGACTGTAAAAATACAGAGTGAAAGACTCGCTAGAATGGTGGCAGCTTATCTTTGAGAAGAGATGTGATGGCTACTCGCATTCGCAAGAAGACGATTACAATGAGGATATGAAGGCATTTTTACAATAATAAGGAATGCCAAAAACCCTAGACATCCAAAAACCTAACCCTAGGAGATGAAGTGCCAAAAGTCACGTGGGCCCCGTTTGGGTAAGTTAGTACATCAACTTCCCGGGGTCGTAACTTTTGCATACGATATCCGTTTTAGGCGTATTATAGCTCGTTGGAAAGGTATCATCAAGGAGATTCATTTTGGGGGATCAATAATTATTTTGGATATTATTGAGAACCTTGATCTTGAAAAAACCTTCATTTAGGCCCTCAAAATGGCTCGTAAGTTAAAACCTGCTAAAAATAGTAAATTGCCAAAATTGCCAAAAAACGGCTTTGAGCTAGTTAGAAAAGGTGGGTGGCCACCGATATCCACCTGGATCAATCCTTCCTCCTTAGGAAGAAATGGTATCCATTGCGTTGATTTCCCCGGGGAGAGTGAAAAGCGTTTGTTGGATCTGCATCTTGGTGAACTGCTTGTATTGCTGGAGACATCGCGCTACTCAGTTTGTGGAAGTATGTCAAGAACCTGTTGAGGCTGAGGTTGTTCAACAAGTCGAGATACATGAGAGGACGATGTGCAGAAGGAATATTTTCTCTTTGCTGCAGACTTGTTGACCTGCTTCTGTTGGATAGAAGGTGCTTGGGGAGAGGTTGTAGTGGTTGCAGTGTCCTTCTGTTCACCTTTTGAACAGATTGTGAAGAAGCTAAATTTTTCAGTATGAGATACTTCCTTGTGGCACTTTTTAGGTGGAACAATAGTCATAACTAGCTCTGGTATTCTGTAGAGATGACCCCCCAAAGTAACAATGACACTATGTGGTCGAGACTCATAAACAACATGGCGCTTCCACATATATGGTTGGCCCAAGAGAACATCACATAATACTTCATCCTTGAAGGGCTGGATGCTGTATGACAATCGAAATTGTTGGCTGACACGAAGATTTCATCCTCGGCGAAGCCACTCGATGTTGTATGGTTGTGGGTGTGGTGTTGTCGACAATCCCAACTGTTTAACGACCTCTGTTGAGATGAGGTTCTTATGGATTCCGCTATCAACAATAAAATGCAGCGGGGTCCCATTCACCCACATCTGTGAATGAAACAGGCGCTCCCCCTCTTCGGGATCTATTGGTTCTTCTGGTTGAATTGCTGCAGTTGCGAAAATAACAGTGGGTTCTACGTCAATGATCTGTCCTTTACCAATATTTTCATAATCAGATTCTGAAACAAGGTTCAGCTCCCTATCTTTGATCTCGACCACCAATGACTGTTTTGATCGACATCATTGGTGTTGTGCCAAGGGATTTTGTGGAAATCACACCATTTTCGGGTGTCCTTCTTTGTCTTCCCGTGACAATTCATTTCCTGTGTCTTGGACTAGTTTTCGGGAGACTGTTTGTTAAGGGCTTTATTTTCCATACTTTGGTTGTTGCGGATTTACAGATCCGAAATCCCATTTGTTATGGTGCTTAAATTTCTGCTCGATTTTAACAACATATCGATAAGAAGCACCGAGTGATGAGATGTCTAGAAAATCCATTTCAATCTGGATGTATCTATGTAGATCCCCATGGTATTTCAGAACCAAATGTCACTCGGAGTCTTTGATACCCATCTTGGTGCGCAAGATATGGAAGGTGTTGGTGAACTTCAGAACTTCTTGGCCCCTCTCTTGCCGCAGTGTGGTCCATCTCATGTACTGGTCCTCATAGTTTCCAACAGGGTAATATTGTTCATTTACCACATCCACAAAAAAATCCCAAGTGGGATCGACCCCATATATTTCAGACTCCTTTGTGGAAATCTGTTTCCAATAAGTTTCCCACCAATGTTTGACATGGGGGAGAGCTTTAAAGAGTGCGAAGGTGATCTTTTCTTTGTCGGAAAATTTGTGAACAGAGAAATAACCTTTTAGCAGATTTAACCATTTGTCTAGGGCTTATGCATCTATCTGTCCTTAAAATACAAGAATATTAAAATTAACTTGTAACTTGAAAGGTGAGATGTCTCCAAAGTGGCCGCTTGATGAAGATGCGCCCATTGCTATCGGCAGGCATTGAAGGATGTGGGAAAAAATCTCCATCATTTCATCCCTCTGTCGCGTGAGAGCTTGCTCAAGCAACAGACTGATAGAATCGTCTGCTCTGTCATTTTTCTTTTCTTCTGCCATTGAGGGTTTCTTGGGTGTGCGAGAGCCATTGTCTTCAAGAGAGACAAGCTCGAGACCCAACTTGCTATATTCGGACCTCGTCTGGGACATGCACTGAAAAAACGATCAAGAGAGGCCTGCTCTAATACCACTGATCTAGATTATTTTCCGCACGAAATGAGATCAGAGATATAATAAAGAAATGCACAGATATATCGCAAATATTCAATAATATAACATAAATATATCAAAGATGCAACCATAAACACAGAGATACAGTAATACATGATTTCTATTAATGAAAGAAATGTACAGAGACTGTAAAAATACAGAGTGAAAGACTCCCTAGAATGGTGGCAACTTATCTCTGAAAAGAGATGTGACGGCTACTCGCATTCGCAAGAAGATGATTATAATGAGGATCCGAAGACCTTTTTAGAATAAGTAGGAATGCCAAAAACCCTAGACATCCAAAAACCTAACCCTAGGATATGAAACACCAAAAGTCACGTGGGCCCCGTTTGGGTAAGTTAGTACATCAACTTCCTGGGGTCGTAACTTTTGCATACGATCTCCGTTTTAGGCGTATGATAGATCGTTGGAAAGGTATCATCGAGGAGATTCATTTTGGGGGCTCAATAATTCCTTCAAGAATCATTGAGAACCTAGATCTAGAAAAACCTTCATTTAGGCCCTCAAAATGGCCTCAGAAGTTAAAACCTGCTAAAAATAATAAATTTTGAAAATTGCCAGAAAATTGTTTTGAGCCAGTCGGAAAAGGTGGGTGGCCACCGATATCCACCTGGATCAATCCTCCATCTTTAGGAAGCAATGGTCTCCATTGCGTTGAGTTCCCGGGGGAGAGGGAAAAGCGTTTGTTGGATCTACATCTTGGTGAGCTGCTTGTATTGTTGGATACATCGCGCTCCTCAGTTTGTGGAAGTATGTCAAGAACCTGTTGAAGCTGAGGATGCTCAACAAGTCAAGATACATGAGAGGATGGTGAGAAAAATGAATCTTTTCTCTAGCTGCGACCTTGTCAACCTACTTCTCTTGGATAGAAGGTGCTTGGGGCGAGGTTGTAGTGGTTGCAGTGTCCTTCTATTCTCCTTTTGAACAGATTGTGAAGAAGCTAAATTTTGAAGTATGAGATACTACCTCGTGGAACTTTTTAGGTGGAACAATAGTCAAAACTACCTCTGGTATTTTGTAGAGATGACCCCCCAAAGTAACAATGAAACTACGGGGTCGAGACTCATAAACAACATGGCGCTTCCAAATATTTGGTTGGCCCAAGAGAACATCACAGACATCCAGTGGGGAAACATCACATAATACCTCGTCCTTGAAGGGATGGATTACGTATGACAATCAACATTGTTGGCTGACACAGAGATCTCGTCCTTGGCGAAACCACCTGATTTTGTATGGCTGCAGGTGTGGTGTTGTCGACAATCTCAATTGTTTGACGACCTCTGCTGAGATGAGGTTCTTCTGGCTTCCGCTATCAACAATAAAATGCAACGGGGTCCCCTTCACCCACATCTATGAATGAAAAAGGTTCTCCCCCTCTTCGGGATCTGTTGGTTCTTCTTGTTGAATTGTTGCGGTTGAGACAATAGCAGTGGGGTCTGCGTCAATGATCTGTCCTTTTCCAGTATTTTCGGAATCAGATTTTGAATCAGGGTTCGACTCCTTGTCTTTGATCTCGGCCACCAATGAATTTTTTCAACGACATTCATTGGTGTTGTGCCAGGGGATTTTGTGGAAATCACACCATTTTCTGTTGTCCTTCTTTGTCTTCCCGTGACCCTTCTTTTCCTGTGTCTTGGACTGGTTTTCGGGAGACTGTTTGTTAGGGTTGTCTTTATCATACTTTGGTTGTTGCGGATTTACAGATCCAAAATCCCGTTTGTTCTGGTGCTTAAATTTCTGTTCGATTTTAACAACATATCGATAAGCAACACCGAGTGATGAGATGTCCAGAAAATGCATTTTAGTCTGGATGTATCTGTGTAGAGCCCCACATTATTTCAGAACCAAATGTCGCTCGGAGTCTTTGATACCCATCTTGGTGTGCAAGGTATGGAAGACATTGGTGCACTCCGGAACTGCTTGGCCCCTCTCTTGCCGCAGTGTGGTCCATCTCATGTACCGGTCCTCATAGTTTCCAATAGGGTAATATTGTTCCTTTACCGCATCCACAAAAAAATCTCAAGTGGGATCGACCCCATATATTTCAGACTCCTCTGTGGAACTCTGCTCCCAATAAGTTTCCCACCAATGTTTGACATGGGGGAGATCTTTAAGGATTGTGAAGGTGATATTTTCTTTGTCGGAAAATTTGTGAACAAAGAAATAATCTTCTAGCAGATTTAACCATTTGTCTAGGGCTTCTGCATCTATCTGTCCTTCAAATACAAGAATATCAAAATTAACTTGTACCTTGTAAGGCAAGGTGCCTCCAAAGTGGCCGCTTGATGAAGATGCACCCGTTGCTATCGGCAGGCATTGAAGGATGTGGGAAAAATTCTCCATCATTTCATCCCTCTATCGCGTGAGAGATTTCTCAAGCAACAGAGTGATAGGATCGTCTGCTTCGTCATTTTTCTTTTCTTCTGCCATTGAGGGTTTCTTGGGTGTGTGAGAGCGATTGTCTTCAAGAGAGTCAATCTCGAGACCCAAGTTTTCTATACTTAGACATCGTCGGGGACATGCACTGAAAAAACGATCAAGAGCAACCTGCTCTGATACCACTGATTCGAATTATTTTCGGCACGCAATGAGATCGGAGATATAATAAATAAATGTACAGAGATATCGCAGATATTCAATAATATAATAGAAATATATTAGATATGCAACCATAAACACAGAGATACAGTAATACACGATTTCTATTAATGAAATAAATGTATAGAGACTGTAAAAATACAAAGTGAAAGACTCGCTAGAATGGTGGCAGCTTATCTCTTAGAAGAGATGTGACGGCTACTCGCATTTGGAAGAAGATGATTACAATGAGGCTCTAAAGACCTTTTTACAATAAAAAGGAATGCCAAAAACCCTATCCATCCAAAAACCTAACCCTAGGAGATGAAGCACGAAAAGTCACGTGGGCCCCGTTTGGGTAAGTTAGTACATCAACTTATTGGGGTCGTAACTTTTGCATACGATCTCTGTTTTAGGCGTATGATAGCTCGTTGGAAAGGTATCATCGAGGAGATTCATTTTGGGGGATCAATCATGCTATTGAAAATTTTGGAGAACCTCGATCTCGAAAAAACTTCATTTAGTCCCTCAAAATGGCCCCAAAAGTTAAAACCTGCTAAAAATAGTAAATTGCCAAATTTGCCAGAAAATTGTTTTGAGCCAGTCGGAAAAGGTGGGTGGCCACCGATATCCACCTGGATCAATCCTCCCTCCTTAGGAAGCAATGGTCTCCATTACTTTGAGTTCCTGGGGAAGAGGGAAAAACGTTTGTCGGATCTGCATCTTGGTGAGCTGCTTGTATTGTTGGAGACATCGCACTCCTCAGTTTGTGGAAGTATGTCAAGAACCTATTGAGGCTGAGGTTGTTCAACAAGTTGAGATACATGAGAGGACGATGTGCAGAAGGAATATTTTCTCTTTGCTGCAGCCTTGTCGTCCTGCTTCTGTTGGATAGAAGGTGTTTGGGGCGAGGTTGTAGTGGTTTCAGTGTCCTTCTATTCTTCTTTTGAACAGATTGTGAAGAAGCTAAATTTTGCAGTATGAGATACTACCTTGTGGCACTTTTGATGCAGGAGCATCGCAAGGGCGTGCAAGCATAACCACTAGCGAGCCAACGCGGAGATAAGAGACAACTGGAAAAGCACCGAGCACATTTTTTGAAAATGTTTTGGAATATTAATGAATTCATTAAGTGGAGGCATGCTTGTATTATTGTAAAAGGACCTTGAGCGATCCACTCTCGTCCATAGTAGATAAGATCCTTTATGTGTAATGAATGTAGGTAGAGAGAATTTAATGCTTAGATTAGATAGATTTAGGAGAAGAGGGAAACGAGATATAGACACCCTCATTGTACAGTTGTAAGATTGTTATGTCAATAGAGTATAGAGCATAGAGAAGAGAGCAGAGAGCTGTAGTTGAAAACACCCATGTACAGAGATTTGAATTAATAGAAATATCTTCGATTCAAATTCATGGTGTCGTATTTGTTCTCTGTGTACGCATGTTGAATGTTATGCTCATGTATGTTTACTTTCTGTTATACATTTGCTTTATATGTTGTGTATATGATTTCATGCTTTGTGTTTGAAGTATAAGAGAGAGTAAGGAATGAGTTTCAATTGTTTCTCTCCCTGAGTGAGTAAAATTCCCGCAAGGAGTGTAGTGAAGTTTGTCCGCAAGGAGTGCGTTGACAGAAGTCAGAGTTCATCTCAAAAAGCTCAAGAGGGATAACAACTGTTCTCATTCTCGCAGAAGTGCAAGTTGAGCACAAGAGCCGTGCAAGGTGTGCGCAAGCCGAGTAAAGTCTTAGAGTTTGTGAACCTGAGAAATTGTTGAAGGACTACTTCTGCAGGGAGTGCGCAGAGTCAAAGGACTTCAATTCTTTGAAGTAATTGAAGGATTCGCCGCAAGGAGTGTGTGCATGAGTCTTCTTTAAGAATTGGATTTGGAGAAAGCTCAGGAGGGATAGGGTCTTTGCAGTTGTCTAAGAAAAGCACAGAAGGTTGGTGCCTTGAGGCGTTGAAAGGAGGCGTAGCAAGTTTGCATTGCAGGCGGGTAAGTTCCGCGGAGAAATACTTGGTTAAAATTCATAGGAATTGTCCAGAAAGAAGAGGAGGGTCGGAATTCTTCGAGAAGAATTCGCGAAGTCACAAGAGCCGTCAGATCTTACAAAGAAGTAGGTACGTTACGGCGAGCTTTCCTCAAGCATAAGCTCAAAAGAAATCAAGGCCGTAGGATCCAAGTCAGCCAGGGTCGTTGGATCGCTCGCAAAAGGCGAGTAGCGAAGTGGCGAGTGGATCAGAGTCGTCCATCCGGGGAGGACAGGTGGCAGAGATCTAGAGATCTCATGAACTCAGAGGTTCGCAAGGTGAGAGCCCAAAGGTTGGGTACTCTAGGTTGCGAAAGGCGAAGTCCCGAAAGGGAGAGAAGTTCCGTTGTGGGACCGCGTGGACGACGTGACAAAATTCAGCAGTTCGACGCTTAGGCACATCGGAGGTTTGGGTCTTGGCAGTTGAAGAGTTGAAAGATTAGAAGGAGAAGTCGTGAGGTCGCGAGTTGTGATAAGTATTATTGAGGAGTTTGGGATCTCAGCACTTCGGGTGTTGTGATATAAAGGAGACAACACTTCAGGGAGCAAAGTGGCGAAGTGCGAAGTGGAGCGTAAGGAACACGTGGCAGAATCGCAAGGTGGGCCCGTAGAATAGACAAGCGGACAGGCGTTGTTCATTGAAGAGAGTCAACACCCCATTGACTTTTCGTGTCTCAGGGGTTCATAAGATAAGGGGACGAAAGTCCAACCTTTGGACTTGCGAAGTGGCAAAAGGCGAGAAGCGCTAGTGGGAAGCCTAGCCAGTGGTCATGCCCGGAGGGCGTTGACAACAGGGGGCCATGCTTTGTTCATTGAAGGGAGTCAACACCCAGTTGACTTTTCGTGTCTCGGGGGTTCGTAAGATAAGGGGACATAAGTCTAACCTTTCGACTTGAGAAGTGGCGAAAGGCAAGAAGCGCTAGTGGGAAGCCTAGCCAGTGGTCACGCGGAGAAGGGGGATCTTGCACCTAGTGCCATTCGCGCCAGAGAAGCTTCCGAAAGGACCTGTGGATCAAAAGAAAGAAAAATTCAAGAAGGGAATTGGAAGAGCCGATTTGACTTAAAGGGAAACGAAAAACGATCCTGTAAGCGGATCCTCGACCTGAGGGCCGAGTGGGTCTGCACCATCTGGCATCAGAGCCTGATTCTTGTTTGTATATTTTAGGTAGGAAAAGCGAGAAGGAATTTCATCCATGCCGCCGAGGAGAAGAGACATGCAAACACCCGATCCACCAGAGGAAATGGAAATTCTAGAAGGAAGGGGCAGGCAGGTGCAGAATCCAGAAGTGGAAACAGATCTGCATGACATTCGCGCCAGACTCGTGGATGTGGAAATAAAACAAAGGCGCACAACTGATATTGGAGATGTCAGTGAGTCCGAAAGCGAAGATGACACTGGAAATGAAGAAGAAGAAATTACAGCAGAAGATGTAGCAAATGAACGCTTGATTAGAGCTGTTGCAAGAATGAGTGCAAGAGCCAAAATGGACATTCCAGTTTATGAGGGAAAATTGGATGCTGAAGAGCTTCTAGACTGGATTAGAGCTCTGGACACATATTTTGACTATGAAGATGTCGAAGAATACAAGAAGGTCAAACATGTTGTCACGAGACTTAAAGGACATGCAACATTGTGGTGGGATGAACTGCAAGCCGACAGACACTGCCAAGGTAAGAAGAAAATCAAGAGTTGGGATAGGATGATTGCAAAGATGAAAGCGAAATTCATTCCCAAGGATTACCAAATTACTCTGTTTCGAAGAATGCAAAATTTGAGACAGAAGCTGATGTCAGTGAAGGAGTATACTGAAGAGTTCTATAGGCTAAACATCAGAGCAGGTCATCGTGAAAGTGACGATGAAAAGGTTGCCAGATATATGAATGGCCTGAGATATGAAATTCAGGATGAGATGATCATGATGACCATCCGAATGGTGGAAGATGGTTATCAAATGGCTCTAAAGGCGGAAGAGAAACTGAGCTGAAAACAAGGTCAAAGAGGCCGAGGCAGAAGTCAAGCCAGGGGCAAATCAGTCGTCCAAGATAGAAATCAAAAGCCTAAGGAAGAATGGAAGAAACTTCAGATTGAGAGAGGTGGAAGCTCACAGAAAGGGAAATATGCTGGACAGAGAAGGAAGTATGTTGATCATAGAGGAGAGTATGCTGATAACAACATTTTTCCTCGTACTAGAGGTAGAGGAAGAGGAAGAGGTGGAGTGATAAAATGATTCACATGTAGAAAGATGGGACACAAGTCTTATGAATGTACATAAAAGAAGAAAGAGGAAGGAGAGACTCACATTGCCAAAGAACAGATGCGAAATGTTGAGGCAGAGGATGCTGAAGGCGGAAGATTACTGATGATGCAAAAAGTTTTTTTGACACTAGAGAAGGAAGTGGAGAGTTCGGTCCAAAGGAACAGACTTTTTCGAACTGCTTGCAAGACCAAGGACATGGTATGCAAGGTCATTGTGGATAGTGGTAGCACATACAATCTCGTTTCAACGGATATGGTAGAAAAAATAGAGCTAGAGACGATTGATCATCCAAGCCCATACAAAGTTTCGTGGTTGCAAAAAGGACATCAGGTAAATGTCACTAAGCAATGTTTAGTTGAGTTTAAAATAGGATCGTATAAAGATGAAATACTCTGTGATGTCATTCCCATGGATGTTTGTCATCTATTGTTGGGTAGACCGTGGCAATATGACAGGAATGTGATTCATGACGGGAGAATGAACACATACACCCTAGAGAAAAATGGAAGAACTCACATGCTGTTGCCGATCAAAAATAAAGAAATAAAACCGGAGGTGAGAAACACTCTACTTCTCATGAGTGGGAAGGAACTTCTTACAGAGGTTAAGAATAAGGAGGAACCACAATTCATTGTGGTCAGGAAGCCAAAGATTGTTTTAACCAGCACAAGGGTAGATGATTTACCAGAAGAGGTTCAGGAACTGCTGGAAGAGTTCGATGGCATAGTAGTGGACGAACTACCTCGTTCGTTGCCACCGATTAAAAGTATAAGTCATCAAATTGATCTCATACCTAGAGCTAGTTTTCCAAACAAAGAAGCGTACAGATTGACGCCGCAGGAGAATGAAGAGGTCAAAAGACAAGTCCAGGATTTGTTGGACAAAGGTTTGGTCAGAGAATCATTGAGTCCGTGTGTTGTTCCAATAGTACTCAATTTGAAGAAATACGGAGGTTGGAGGATGTGTACTGACTCGAGGGAAATAAACAAAATAACCATCAGGTACAGATTTCCATTGCCAAGGATGGATGATTTGATGGATTGCTTGAGTGGAGCCAAAAAAAATTC
>SNQJ01S0018883.1:45663-64002 GCA_010110895.2 Picea sitchensis
CTGGTAGCATCACTCTTGATTTTTGGGTTATTTTTAGGTTTTGGTTGCAATAGTACGCTTGTCAAGGCCAAGATTTGAAACAAGTTGTAATTTTAACCTTGAAAAGAAAAATGGGTGCTACTGGTAGCACAACTTTTCAATTCGAGGGTTGATTTTAAGGTTTTCTCTACAACAATACCCATTGTCAGTCAAGGTCACAATTTTCAAACAAGTTGTAATTTTAATTGCAAAAATAAAAATGTGGTGCCATTGGTGATACCACTTTTCAATTTGGGGGTTGATTTTAAGTTTTTTGTTCACAACATTATGAGTTTTGAAGACCATGGTTGCAAAATGTTGTAATTTTAGCCCCCCTCCAAAAAAGGGTGATTATGGAAGCACCACTTTTCAATTTGAGCATTGATTTTGGTGTTTTTGATGCAAAAATATGGGGTTTTAGGACTGGAATTCTGATTTTGAGGTACATTTCTCATCAAGTCGGAAATTATGTTTACAAATCATCAGTACTTGTAGGGACTATTTCCATGTACCATTTGTCCTTGCAATAAATCTAGTTGAAGCTTCATTGAAAAATGTTGTTCTAGGGTAACAAATTGGGACATGTAACTTTAGGACAAGTGAGGGTACCCCACCCTAGCCTAAGTATTGGATCAAATGGCCTAGATTGGCACAAGAAGGTGCTCTTGCACATTATGCCTCAGCCTTGAGACCCTAAATGAGAGATATGGGAACAACGTAGAGGGACAACATAAGTACTGGTATCGATGCTAGAGATTCTATCTCAATATACGGCATAAAGTCTATTTTTTAGTAAGGGAGAAAGCAAACTACTAGCCAATATGTATGTAGTATTCTTGAGTGTTCTAATTTTATGAAAATGGTGAGGTATGCCCTAAAACAAAGAGTGGTCTATCTTTTCCTTAAAGAACTACCAATGAGTGCCTATTTGCAAAAATCAAGGAAGTGCTCCAAAGGTGACTCCACTAAGAGCAACTCCACCAAAGAAAGAAGTTACCCGAAAAAGATAGATTCCCCGGTTCATTTTTATAATGCCCAACTCAAATGGATAGTTGGTAGCTCTAATACTAGACCCGAATCTTGTCTAGCGCAAAAGACAAATATTTTGAGGCATATCTCTAGGTAGGCAACCTAACTTTGTTGTTCCATTTTCTACTCATGTTAATGTATTTGGTATTATTCCCGTTGAAGGTATTCACACTCCTATGCCATCTCTGGGACAATTTTCTGAGGTTGTTTCCTACATGTTGAGGGAAAGATATGAATTATCTTACTCAAACATTTTCGAATCTTGCCTAGCTAAGACAAGATAGTCGGGAATATCACCCTATGTTTTATAGCCTCAAAAATGTTTTCCTAATACACAAGTATTAATTACTAGGGTTTAGGCTGATTTTTTATGAAAAGAACGTGGAAAAATAATATAATTTTTTTATATAAGTTTATGAAAAACATATAGATTACAAAAAGTAAATGTGGAGATCAAAAATAAAAAGTAACCAAGTAACAGATACACACAAAATGAGACAGAATAACAATCTTCTTTATTTCATTCCAAGAAATCAAAAGTATCTTTCTCTTTACAAAAACCTTGTGGGGGCATGGACCAAAGTCTAATTTAGAGATCCCCGATGAAAACCATACAAAAGGACTCTGACAAGAAGTAAAAACTAAACTTTATAATTTGGATCAACTTGCCACAGACTGTTGCCAATTTGACTCTGCACAATATCCTTTATCAACAATGAAACTTAATCCATAAACAGACAAGTAGACACATACTATCAAATATAGATCAACACCTCTAAAAAAAGCATCTAAATGATTTGGTTCAATTTTGAACCTTGTTGTCTACAATAGGACCCTGCTATCAAAAAGAGAATTAGGCTTTGAATGAACTCAAGAATGAATAAAAATTGAAACTATCTCATGAAAACAAAAGAGAAATCCTTAGTATTGATTTCTCCTTCTATTCTCCCATTGTTCCTTCTTCTCATTTTTCTTTTATGCATTCCAAAGAAGTTGAAGTAGTTCAACTACTTCCTTTAGTTAAGTTAGTTGAACTTAAACTAATTTTAGTTTAGGAGAAATAATAATAATAATAATAGTTAAGGGTCTTTATTTAATAATAACTAAGTAGGTGGGACCCCTTGTGACTCCCTTCTTTTATTCTTTTAAAAAATAAAACATAATTGGATAATCATTTAAACACATGTTGCCTTGTAACTCCCTTAAATACCTTCAAAATTTGAATATTTAAATATCAGATATAATTCAAATCATATCCAAAATATGTAAATATTCACATAATCCACAATATCCAAAAAATAGCTTGTTGTCCAAAAATTTATGCATACCACTGTCTTCAACAACTCAATCATAAAAACAAATAAATTAAAATCCATACTTGCCACTCTGAGAGGAAATCCTTCTTTTATCATTGCTATCCCCTTTGGATTTCTCGGAAGTAGCCTTTGGTTGATTCGAACCTTGAGGTTGTATGTCACTAATAACATGGGAACAATCATCCTTCATATGCATACAGGAGGACATTGATTTTGAAGAGTCATTTGAAGGAGGAAGGGGAGGCAACACCTTTGCCTTTATCTTGCAGATGGAGAACATCGGTTTTAAGAATTTTACTAGCATAAGAGGATTGAACAGGTGAATGCACAGGGAAAATTTGAACATTAGGATTTGTAGGTGGTGGAGGAGGTAATGAAAAATTGGGCCAGCCATGATGGTGAGAGACTGTCGGATTGACAATATCTTGCCATCCATCATTTGCAGCCACTTCTAGTTGAAAGGACACATGAGGAGGTATATGAATACCAATGATATTTTGCGGATGGAAGGGAGGCCTCTCTGACCGGGGTTGTACTATCCATTGCCTGATCCAGTTGAAAAACCCAAATTGAAACAACTGGTTCAACTCCTGGGGGTCAACATCAAAATGAATAGAGAATCTAGGCCTTCTAGGCCCTCTGTTCCAGTCACCTCTTCCTCTATTATTTCTACCATGGCTTCCCCTGCTGAAGAAACCCATCTTGTATGTAGAAATTCATCAGTAACTAGCCATTAACAGACCATACATGATATTCTGCTTGCATGAAACAATAATTGGCTCAGAAATTGACACAAGACCCATGCAAATCCATCCATAAGAAATCATTTAATAATTTCCAAATGAGCAGGGGGTGGATAGGGTTCAGGGGACATCTGGAGGGAGTGTAATGAGCAAAAAAGTGATATAATGAGAGGGTATAAATACACATGTACTTCTCAACAATTCATTGAATAATTTAACTGTGCAATAAAATACCAAAAAAATCAGTTGCTAACCATCACTGTGTCATATTATTTGTCACTGATATATAGAGTTTTTAATTTATTTTACAGAATAAGCATGCCAAAAATGATAATGGGATTATGAGGGGGGTATAATGAGCAAAAAAGTGATAGCATGATGGGGAATAAAATATGGATATTGTTCATAAAAATAAATCAAATCAACCAACAACCACAACTCTGTTCAGACACCATAATCCAATAAGCATTCACTTTTAACCCCAAAACAATTTCACTGTCACTTATTTACATAATGCTTGCTGACTTCAAAAAAGCAATTCATATTACATTAGCCCGTGCATCTATATGATATATATACTTCAATCGTGATAACCGCATTGCCATTTTATGATAACATAATAATTCGTTGAGCCACAATCATTCATATTCCAATGCTAAATCCTTTTCCTTTTAAAATCAAATAGAAATATGTGCAGTGATTCCAACCATACACATCCAATATTTATTCCTCAAACTCAAATAAGAATAGGCCTAGTATTAACCACCATCTGTCGATTTCCAAACATTGTTCGACATAATCAACTGGGCATTAAAACTCATAATCGGGCCCCAATTCAATCACAAACAGGTGCTCATACAATAAAATCAACATAAGTATTGCTTCGAAATAACATTCGACCAATAACATGCAACTCTGAGCCTGAGCTTCTCGTAAAGTTAACATATACATACTTCTTTTAAAAATTGTCCAACGAGAGACAAAGCCAAATCATGCCCAATCGACCAAACAAAACATAGTTCTCTTTACCTTCGACTGGATTTGAAACGATATCAAGATCGTTATTAGGGTTTAACATAGCAAATGGAAGTAAGAACAAATAGCTTGACCAAATGAATAAGTCCTTAGGGAGGCAAGCAACTCGTGCCCTTTAAAACTTTATCACAGAGAAATAACAAGAGATGTCTCAATCAAGGGATAGTCTTTGAAGACACAAACAACACGTGCCCTTTTCAAATTCACCACATACACATAACCTCTAACAATATTTTTGACAGTGAGGGTTACCAAAAAAGACATTCAACCACCCTCAATAGAGAATGAGAGGAAACAAACTCTTTAAAGAGTTGTGATGATAAATCCCAAGCACAACCCGTGGCCAATCAAAAAACATATACAATATTCTATTTAAAGTTATGGGTGATACTAAACCCGACTGTGCAAAGCTTCCAAGAAAAAATGATAATGAAGGCAACACCATAATACATAACAACTCGGGGCTTGGCCAAGACATGGCAAGAAACACCTCAAATATTAACAGTTCACATTTCAATTCGGAGGATCGAAACAAGGCGAAAAGGAGTGACAAAACTTAACGCCAAGATTGGTTGTAAAACCCATGTGTAAAGCTTAGAGCTTGCCAATCAAAGACATAATTTTTCACAGAGGGCCAGACCCAAAAATCAAGTCGATCGAGCATGCCTCTTTTTATATTTATCCAATAAACTCATGCACAGATTACACACAACATAGTATATCCATTTCTCTTTTCCAAAATTCCAACAGTCTAGAATATTCACAGAAGAATACACGGACAACACTAATACACACTCCAAAAAACTTAAGAAAAACACAGACCTCGAGCGATTCTGAGCCAAAAAATTGATTCATAACGCAGAGGAACCATCATAGATGGAAAAATAAGGAACCATACCTGGAAAAKMTTTCTTGAAGGAGAGAATTAGATTGTGTCTTCCTTMMCAACCAAAAATCGCGGAGCATAAACAACCACCTGAGTCAAAAAACCAAATGCAAGTATGGCTAGGGTGACGGGCCTCGAGGGTTGTTTGAGTGATGTGCAGTAAATGCACGTCGCTTCCTTCCCCAACCTCATTCAATTAAATGTACAAGCCAACCAATCCACCATATCATCAACCATTAATTCAGCTAAATATCCCATTGCTATATCCATTTACATAGTGCGCCACCCAAAGTATTGTCATAACCTTTTAAAAAAAATAACCATGTGCTATAAAGTTACCACATATGCCTCACATAAAGCGCATAATTCTAGCAACAAGGATTTATACACCCTTCATTTTTCACAATTACATATAACCTTAGGGCTTGTACATAGTCCTTTTATTTGAAAAATATCCCATATCATCCTTGATCAAGATCATAAATAAAACAATTAACCCATGTTTAATTGCAATGTCAAACCAAACCAATAATGATCCTTTAATCCATAAGGCAACCTTAATATAATTTGTGAATGAACATAAAAAAAATCTAGTGCCATGCAATAATCAACCATTAGCTTATGTCACCAAAACATTTTAAACCATAATTTGAATCAACAACTGTAGAAGACTATGTTAGGATCATCATAACAACAACAAAATATATAAGCGCAACATACCCATCATAGTTCCACTAGTATACAAGGGGGTCCCACCTACTAGTTTATTATTATTATTATAATAAATAATAGAGCTTGGCAATCATTTGCGAGCATTATTCATTGTTGCAATTTTAAGCGTCAACAAACTGGCGACTCCACAGGGAAATCTGTTTCTAACAGATTAAGAACTTAGATATTATGGTTTTGTAGACTAGGTGAACATTAGATCAAGGAATGTATATCAGAATGATTATGCAAAAGGGGAAGTGAGTCGGTTTAAGGGAAACGATGATTTGGGATTTAGGGAATAACTTATGGAAAATGTTACATATGAGGACGGTATTCCTGTTTGTGTAAAGTTCGATTAATCATAGTAAAAGCATTCTTTTCTTTAAGGAGAAAAACTCCGGTGTGCTCTTTTTGAATCTCGGAGCAGAGGGAAGAAAATGAAAGCATAAATAGGGATAAAAAACCAACTATCTTATCTAACAACAATACTGAAGCAAATAACAATTTCAATGATGTATTCAAGGGGGGACATCATGACAGCTGTGTAACCTAATTGTTATTGATTAACAATACTTGCAGAATAGCATCGTTGTGTCAAAAATGATCCAAAATTTTGTTTCTAACAAGAAAAGAAGTCAATAAAAGAAATAAAACAACAGAAAGAAATAACAACAAAGCAAAATTAAAGCAATGAAACAAAACTATAATACAAGAATAATTCCATACAACATTTAAACTTTCAAGTTGGTTCCACATAGTGTTTTAAGTGGGAAACGTTGGTGCTATAGGAAAACAATCGCTCTTCGAAGTCCTTTAGAATATAGGAGTTTGCGCCCAGGACAAAAGCAATTTTAAAAGGACCCAACCATAACTTTTGGAACTTTGAATGTCTTCCTCTATCAACATGAGTTGAATCCCACATCAAGACTTTCTCATTAACCTTAAATTTGACATCTTTTACACTTTTATTGAAATATCTTTTAATAGTTTGTTGTCTTATCTTTATGTTATCCAAGACAAACGTCCTTTGTTCTTCTAAATCCAAGAGTGCATTTATCCTTTGAGAGATAATGGAAGAATTTAATTCTTCAACCTGTAGCATCAACCTTAGAGAAGAAAGTTCCATCTCGGTAGGCAGAATGGCTTCTTGACCATAAACAAGATGGAAGGGAGTGCAACCAGTGCTCACCTTGGTGGTAGTGTGATCTTCCCAAAGGGTATAAGTGAGGAGAGTGTGCCATTGACGAGGCTTATCTTCAATGAGCCTCTTGATATTTCTAACTAGATTTTTGTTAGTATACTCGGCTTACCCATTTACTTGAGGATAATAATCTGATGAGGTAAAAATTTTAACCCCCAGTTTAGCTAGAAATTGAGTCAACTTAACATAAATAAATGTGGGATCGTTGTCTGTAATAATTTCCAAAGGAAGACCAAATATGGAAAATATATTAGTTTGAACGAAACAAATCACCTGCTCATCCTGCGAATGCCTAAGTGGGACAACTTCAGTCCATTTTGTAAAATAATATGTGGCTGTCAAGATGAAAACTTGCCCTGCTGAAGATGGAGGATTAATAGGACCAATAAAGTCCAGACCCCATTTTGAAAAAGGAAAGTCAGGGAGGACAGGTTGTAAAGGAATGGCAGAAAGACGTTCTTTCCCAACGAACTTCTGGCACTTGTCACAAGATCTTGAAAAATTATAAGAATCATGAAAAATTGAAGGCCAATAGTACCCGTTCTTGATAATCTTAAAAGCAATAGTTTTAGCAGAAAAGTGGCCACCCACATGAATGATAGAATTTGAATATCCATGGGTCTCTTGTAACAATTTATGTGCTTCCTCATTATTCACATAGCGAAGTAATATACCATTGATAGATCTCCTAAAATGACATATCTGGAATATTCAAGACAGAGCCTTCTCCTTTGATGAGTATCTAAGTTACCTGGACACCTCTGATTTTGCAGGTAATACACCAGATCTTTGTACCAGGTATGTTCAACTACAAGAAGGATTTGACTGTCAATGTAAAATAGTGTTGGCAAAGAGATATCTTGTTCATCAATTTCTTCACTTGCTTCTGCATGCTAAGCTAAGTGAAGGGATAAGTCATGTCCCTTAATGGTTTTTGAAGTCATGATAGTTAAATCATTCCCCGGGATCTTGGCAAGACAATGTGAAGGCTTCCCTGAAAGATAAGTCTGTGAGAGCAAAACCTTGACAACAAGTAAAGGGACTTTTACCAGTGTATGCTTACCTAAGATAAAGTGGCGAAATTTCTCCACAACTTTAAAAAGAGAGAAAGCATGTTTTTCAATATAAGAATATTTGAATTCATCATATGACAAGCTTTGACTCATGTAAGGTACTGTTTTTTCGTTAGTTTGGTCATCACATTGTATGAGGATAACAGAGACTGCTTCCTCTATGGCATTAGTATATATAATAAATTCTTTCTCAAAATCCGACTTCGCCAAAACCAATGCAGAATTGATTTCCTTCGCAATCCTTACGAAATCATTTTTGACGTCATCAGACCAAGAAAAGGAGCGATATTTCTTAAGAAGATTGTGAATTGGTTTGACCATTACAACAAACTCAGGAACAAACCTACGAACAAAGTTGATAATGCCCATAAAGGCTTGAACCTCATTTTTGGAAGTAGGAGCAGGAAGATTTAGGATAGCAGCAATCCTTTCGGGATCTATGCTTATTCTTGAATCAGAGACAATGTTCCCAAGGAGCTTTCCCTTGGTAACACCGAAGATAGACTTAGAAGGATTTAAAGAAATGTCGAATTTCCTGCATCGCATGAGAACCTTTCTAAGATGACCAAAATGATCCGATCAATTTTTTGAATATACAGTTAAGTCATCAAGATAAATCTAAATAATATTGTTGATCAGATCATCAAAATATATCTACTAGCTCTTTGGAAAGTGTCACCTGCATTAGATAAGCCAAAAGGAATGCATTCATAAGAAAATGTGCCCCAACGTGTAATAAAAGTGGTTTTATATTTATCTGTCCTTTTTACCTTGATCTGATTATAACTAGAAAAATCGTCAAGTAAGGACATCATCTGTGACCCTGCAAATTGCTGCAAAATCATTTCCATATTAGGGAGAGGAAAGTGGTATTTTATGCTCGCTCTAATCAATGCACGAAAATCAATGCATAATCAGATCTGACCAGTTGTTTTCTGAATGGGAACCAAATTGGAAACCCACTCAGAATACTTAACAGGGAAAATTATTCCAGCCTTCAAGAGTTTTTCGAACTCCTTCTGAATAGTTGCTTCAAGTGCGGGGTTAATGGGTCTTTGTTTTTTACTAACCAATTTTATGCCCTCATTGATAGGGATGGCATGGTGTATAAGAGAAGGATAAATACCACGAAGATCCTCATAAGACCAAGAAAAAACATCTTGAAATGCACAAAGTAACTTAGTGAACTTCAATTTTTCTTCATCAGTACATTGGGCACCTATCTTAACATTGTTTGGACAATCGGGTGTCTCAATGTTTAAGGAAATGGTTTCACCCACTTTCCTTTTCGACTCCTCTTCTTTATGTCTTTCTTTGTTTCCTACATCAATCGATGAAAATGAACTTTCTAGAGGAGTCAATCCCTTCGGAATTTTATTGTCTTCCATGGATATAATCTCCTTGGGCTTATATGGTTCATTTTGTATGAAAGCACAAATGCTTTCATCACTAGGGAAGATCTTCCATGAATCTACATTGTCAGGGATATGAGGACGATACAATGATTGAAAAGTGCAATCAGGTCTTTGTGGTAGAAGTTTTCGAGTAGGAGAGGCTGCAAAAACAACCAACATATCAGCCATTGAATTCAATTCCCTTTTAACGTGAGTGATGTTAAATGACACTAAGTTTGAGATAAACGCCCAAACAATTTGGGTGTAGCATTTCATTAACTTGTTTCTAGGAGAATATATCTTACGTACAAAGTTTACAACAAGTTTAGAGTCCCCAAAAACTATAAGGTGACCACAACCTAAATTATAGGCATTTCCAATGCCTAGCAGTAATGCTTCAAATTCGGTGACGTTGTTTGTACAAGAAAATTCTAACTTATAGGAAAAGTTGTGAATATTACCTACAAGAGAGTAAATGATAATGCCAGCTCCATTACCTTCGTTGGAGCATGAACCATCAAAGTGAATATGCCACATCCCATCCTCTAGGTCAATTTGTTCCAAGGTAGTGTTATCCTCATCTGCAAAGATGGAATACACTCCTAGGTCCTCTTCGATATAATTTACATTAGGTTGTGGGATGCTTTCTATATAAGGTGAAATCCTTTCCTCCCTTAGGAATATGATGTTTTTCCCATTCCAAGGAAAAAATAAGTGTGTCTCGTCAAGTGAGAGGTATCCTCCTGTCAAAGCTTTCCAGTCTCTTCCTAAGGTGATTGAATAATTACTCACTGGCATGTCAATTACCTGAATATTAAGGGTTGTCCTTATTTCAAGATGCGTGCACAAAACCAAAGTCACGTCCTTGATCTCACCTATGGTCGATTGTTGTAAACTATTATAAGAGAGCATGCTTCTGACATTCTAATTTGTACAAGACAAGCCTATCTCTTCCATAATATTTTTTGACATTACGCTTGGGCCCGAACCGTCGTTAATCAAGAAATAATGGGCTATTTTGTCCATAATATTTACATAAATGAAAAATGGAGGATTTTTTACAGAGTGTCTAAAATTATTTACACCTACTTTATTTACAGTTGAGTCCTCTTTGTTTACCTCTTCAGAGAGATTGGCTAGGGTTGGATTTTTTCCTTCCATGAAATTTTTTAGATACTTTTATTGCTCAGGGATGACAACCATGTCCATAAGAGTAGTATCATATTTTATATTAGCCAATTGATTGAGAATGTTGTATTTGGAAGAAGGAAGATGGGAGGAAGAATGTCAGGAGTTTTAGTAACTTGTACAGTAGCAGCTGGTGAAGTTGAGCTTGGGCTAGAAGAAGTACAAGGAGGATCATATTTTCCTTTTGAAGCATAAGATTTATTCCTAGTGTTTATGATCATGACATCTTCTGGTTCTATGAAATATAGAACAACAATGGTAGTTTTAGGCCTTTTACCAAAGATTTTATCTCTGGCACTCTTCATTACCTCACAAGTACTTTCCTCATGGTGTTCCTCACAAAAGTTACACCAACTGCGAGGCATGATGGATTTAGGCTGAAATTTGTTTTCATTTGAATTCCTAAAGGGTGGTGAAGAAGAAGACGAGGCTCCAGGAGTAAGTGAAGGGACATTTCCTTTCTTCTCATATGTTATCATTCGGTTATTCATATCTTGTACAAACTATAAGAGAGAAGACATGTTTGTTTGTTTAATTGAGTCTCCTTTGGGAAGACCTGTTCTTTCAAGTTGTTCTTCATACTCTAGACAAGTATGCAAAGCAGATCCAAGATTGTCAATAGATTTTTCTTCAAGACTATGATGGTAGAGGAAGGCAGAGCATTATAGTAATGCATGAAAATGGTTTGGTTCTGAGGGTGAATAAGTTTGGGAATTTGGTTATATAACTTGGTGAAACGTAAGTTGAAAGACTTGATAGTATCACCATCTTTGTATGCAATGTTATTATATTCCCGTAATTGTTCAGTTGGGCTCTTAGACTACCCATAAGTATATTTGAACCAGTAAACTAACTCCTCCCAAGTGGAAAGAATCTTGGGAGGGAGGTCAAAGAAATCTGCCGCTCCTTTCCCTTCAAGGGATCTAACAAATAAGTGCATACAAGTATCATTGTCATTAGCTCCTATATTATGACAGGCATTAGAAAATACCACCAAGTGTTCATTCATAGTGACTGTGTTATTTTCTGAAAACCTAGGGAGATTCTCTTTGAATTTTGGTAGTGGACAAGTAGTAGGTGCTAGGTTTAGAGGAGAGGATATATGCCATGGGGTAGTAGTAGCATCTTCTTYGAATTGAAAKAGTCCATACTTCTTTATGACCTTAGTGGGGTTGGTATTAGATTAGACAGGGACTTGATGGCTATACAAGCTACCAATCACTGACGAGGCTRAAGGTTGAKATGAAGAAGCACCTCTAGTGCCACCAGAGMCACCCACAGATGCCATTTTGTGAATGATGGGTAAGGGAGAGAAAGACGAACTAGTTGAATCAGACAAATTTCTCCTTAGAGTACCTTGTTGGGTTGAMAAAACAACGTTTCTTCTTCCTATTTYAGTAATAGGGTTGATCTCAGGTGATAAACCTCTTCTTCTCCTAGAGATGTGAGGGTTTAAGGACATGAAAAGAAGACCAAAACTTTAGGAAAAAGAAAGCTATGGTTGATTCCTAGGTTGTCTTTGTCTGGCCTCCCAACGTTCTCGGACACTTATGTTTTTTTCAATTACTACCCACGAGTGTTCAAGCTTAGCCCGGGTGTTAGCGGTTTCTAGGATGGTATTGATTAAGGTTAAAGAAATGTTGGTATGGTATTTAAGACTGAGATGATTATTGGGCTACCTAGTAGCAGGTATTGTCATGAATGAAAGAAAACAATCAAAGAATCGAAAGAAAAATATAAAATTTTCAATGATAACCACACATACACTCAACCAGAGAGATATGGAAGATCTCCCTAGTATGGTCACCAAAAAAAAATGTCGAGGGAAAGATATGAATTATCTTACTCAAGAATTTTCGAATCTTTCCTAGCTAAGACAAGATAGTCGGGAATATCACCCTATGTTTTATAGCCTCAATTTTTTTTTCCCAATCCACAAGTATTAATTACAAGGGTTTAGGCTGATTTTTTATGAAAAGAATGTGGCAAAAGAATATAAGTTTTTTATATAAGTTTTTGAAAAATATGCAGATTACAGAAAGTAAATGTGGATATCAAAAATAAAAAGTAACCAAGTCACATATCCACACAAAATGAGACGGAATAGAAATCTTCTTTATTTCATTCCAAGAAATCAAAAGTATCTTTCTCTTTACAAAATCCCTGTGAGGGCATGGACCAAAGTCTAATTTAGAGATCCCCAATGAAAACCATACAAAAGGACTCTGACAAGAAGTGAAAAATGAACTTTATAATATGGATAATCTTGCCACAGACTGCTGCCAATTTGACTCTGCACAATAGCCTTTATCAGCTATGAAACTTAATCCATAAACATACAAATATACACAAACTATCAAATATAGATCAACACCTCTAAAACAAACATTTGAATGATTTGGTTCAGTTCTGAACCTTGTTGTCTACAATAGGACCCTGCTATCAAAAAAAGAATTAGGCTTTGTATGAACTCAAGAATGAATGAAAACTGAAACTATCTCATGAAAACAAAAGAGAAAACCTTAGTATTTCTTTCTCCTTCTATTCTCCCCTTGTTCCTTCTTCTCATTTTTCTTTTATGCATTCTAAATAAGTTGAAGTAGTTAAACTACTTCCTTTAGTTAAGTTAGTTGAACTTAACTAATTTTAGTTTAGGAGAAATAATAATAATAATAATAATAGTTAAGGGTCTTTATTTAATAATAACTAAGTAGGTGGGACCCCTTGTGACTCCCTTCTTTTATTCTTTTCAAAAATAAAACACAATTGGATAATCATTTAAACACATGCCACCTTGTAACTACCTTAAATACCTTCAAAATTTGAATATTTAAATATCGGAAATAGTTCAAATCATATCCAAAAATATGTAAATATTCACATAATCCATGATATCCAAAAAATAGCTTGTTGTCCAAAACTTTTTGTAGACCACTATCTTCAACAACTCAATCATAAAAACACATAAATTAAAATCCATACTTTCCACTCTGAGAGGCAATCCTTCTTTTATCACTACTATTCTCTTTGGATTTATCAGAAGCAACCTTTGGTTGATTCGAACCTTGAGGTTGTATCTCACTAATAACATGGGAACAACCATCATTCAGATGCATACGAGAGGACACTGATTTTGAAGAGTCATTTGAAGGAGAGGAAGGGGAGGCGACAACTTTTCCTTTATCTTGCACATGGGGAACATCAATTTTAAGCCTTTTACTAGCATGAGAGGATTGAACAGGTGAATGCACAAGGGAAATTTGAACATTAGGATTTATAGGTGGTGGAGGAGGTAATGAAAAATTGAGCTAGCCACGATGGTGAGAGATTGTCGGATTGACAATCTCTTGCCATTCATCATTTGTAGGAACTTCTGGTTGCAAGGACACATGAGGAGGCACAAGAATACCATGGATATTTTGCGGCTGGAAAGGAGGCCTCTCTGGTCGGGGTTATACTATCCCTTGCTCGATCCAGTTGAAGAACCCATATTGAAACAACTGGTTCAACTCCCGGGGGTGAACATCAAAATGAATAGAGAATCTAGGCCTTCTAGGCCCTCTGTTCTAGTTACTTCTTCCTCTATTATTTCTGCCATGGCTGCCCCTGCCGAAGAAACTCATCTCGTATGCAAAAATTCATCAGTAACTATCCCTTAACATATGATATGTGATATTATGTTTGCATGAAATAATAATTGGCTCAGAAATTGACACAAGACCCATGCAAATCCATCCATAAGAAATCATTTAATAATTTCCAAATGAGCAGGGGGTGGATAGGGTTCATGGGACATCTGGAGGGAGTGTAATGAGTGAAAAAGTGATATATTGAGAGGGGATAAATACACGAGTATTTCTCAACAATTCATTAAATAATTTAACTATGCAATCAAATACCAAAAATATCAGTTTCCAATCATAACAGTGGCATATTCTTTGTCACTGTTATAGAAAGTTTTTAATTTATTTTACAGAACAGGGATGCCAAAAATGATAATGGGCTTATGAGGGGGGTATAATGAGCGAAAAAGTGATAGCATGAGGGGGAATAAAATATGGATATTGTTCATAAAAATAAATCAAATCAACCAACAACCATAACTCTGTTCAAACCCCATAATCCAATAAGCATTCACTTCTAACCCCAAAACCATTTCACTCTCACTTATTTACATAATGCTTGATGACTTCAAAAAAACAATTCATATTACAGTAGCCCTTGCATCTATACAATATCTATACTAAAATCATGATAACCGCATTGCCATTTTATGATAACATAATAATTCGTTGAGCCACAGTCATTCATATTCCAATGCTAAATCCTTTTCCTTTTAAAATCAAATAGAAATATGCACAGTGATTCCAACCATACACATCCAATATTTATTCCTCAAACTCAAATAAGAATAGGCCCAATATTAACCACCATCTGTCGATTTCCAAACACTGTTCGACATAATCAACTGGGCATTAAAACTCATAATCGGGCCCGAATTCAATCACACACAGGTGTTCATCCAATAAAATCAACACGAGTATTTCTTTGAAATAACATTCGACCAATAACATGAAACTCTGATCGTGATATTCTCGTAAATTTAACATGTACAATCTTCTTTTTAAAAATTCCCAACGAGAGACAGAGCCAAATCATGCCCAATTAACCAAACAACACATAGTGCTCTTTACCTTCGACTGGATTTGCAATGATATCAAGATTGTTATTAGGATTTAACACAACAAATGTAAGTAAGAACAAATAGCTAGACCAAATTAATAAGTCCTCGGGGACACAGTCAGCTCGTGCCCTTTAAAATTTTATCACAGAGAAATATTAATAGATGGCTCAATCAAGGGATAGTCTTTGAAGACATAGACAACTCATGCCCTTTTCAAATTAACCATAGACACATAATCTTTAACAATATTCTTGACATTCAGGGTTACCAAAAAAAATACAATCAACCACCCTCAACAGAGAAGGAGATGAAATGAACTCTTAAAAGTGCTATGAAAAGAAATCCTGAGAACAACCCGTGGCCAATCAAAAAACATATACAAGCTTCCATTTAAAGATCTAGGTGATACTGAACCCAACTATGCAAATCTTCCAAGCAACAACGATAATGAGGGCAATGCCATAGTACATAACAACTCAAGGCTCGACCAAGACATGGAAAGAAACACCCCAACTCTTAACAATTGACATTTCAATTCGAAGGATCGAAACAAGGCGAAAATGAGTGGAAAAACTTAACACCAAGACTGGTTGTAAAACCCATGTGCAAATATCAGATCTTTCCAATCAAAGAAATAATTTTCCACAGAGGGCCAGACCCAAAACTCAAGCCGACCGAGCATGCCTCTTTTGCTATTTATCCAATAAAATCACGCACATATTACACACAATAAAGTACATCCATTTCTCTTTTCCAAAATTCCAACAGTCTAGAATATTCACAAAAGAATACACATACAACACCAATACACACTCCAAAAAATTTAAGAAAAACATAGACCTCAAGCCATTCTGAGCCCAAAAATTGATTCATAATGCAGGGAACCATCATGGATGGAAAAATAAGTTACCATACCTAGAAAATCTTACTTGAAGGAGAGAATTAGATTGTGTCTTCCTTCACAACCAAAAATCGTGGAGCATTAACAACCACCAGAGCCAAAAAACCAAATGCAAGTATGGCTAGGGTGACGGGCCTCGAGGGTTGTTTGAGTGACGTGCAATAAATGCACGTCGATTCCTTCCCCAACCTCATTCAATTCAGCGTACAAGCCAACCAATCCACCATATCATTAACCATCAATTCAACCAAATATCCCATATCTATATCCATGTACATAGTGCACCACCCAAAGTATTGTCATAACCTTTTAAAAACAAATAACCATCTGCTATAATGTTACCACATATGCCTCACACAAAGTGCATAAGTCTCGCAACAAGGGTTTATACACCCTTCGTTTGTCACAATTACACATAAACTTAGGGCGTGTACATAATCCTTTTGTTTGAAAAAACTCCCATATCATCCTTAATCAAGATCATAAATAAAACAATTAACCCATGTTTAATTGCAATGTCAAACCAAACCGATAATGATCCTTTAATCCATAAGGCAACCCTAATATAATTTGCGAATGAACATCAAAACAATCCAATGCCATGCAATAATCAATCATCAACGTATGTCACCAAAACATTTTAAACCATAATTTGAATCATCAACTATAGAATACTGTGTTGGGATCATCATAACAACAACAAAATATATAAGCACAACGTACCCATCATAGTGCCACTAGTCTACAAGGGGTCCCACCTACTAGTTTATTATTATTATAATAAATAATAGAGCTTGACAATAATTTGCGAGCAGTATTCATCGTTGCAATTTTAAGCGTCAACACTACCCTTCCTCACAATTGATAGATCTATAAGTTCCTATTTACTTTGATCATTTAGGGGGGTTACATACTCCCTTTTCCCACAAAGCTCCACTAGAAAAGAGGAACATCTTAAGCCATATTCCATCACCTTTTGACTCCACCTCATATCCTCAAGTCTTGTTCCTCCCTACTTTGCAAGTTCTTATTCATTTAGTGGCCCCATTTATTGTTGTAATTCCTACTTAGGCTCAAATTTAAAACCCTAACATCCCTTTGGCTAGTCCAAACCCTCTATATCCTTGGTTGACAACGAGATTCGAACCCCCATTACTATCTCCTATAGAATTTTGGGAGACATGTTTGATGGTTACCTCAAGGTATTACCTACATTCAATGGGAAAAATAGCCTTACTACTGAATATCACCTCACTACCTTCCAAGATTTCACTGATAATTTCTATGTAGAAGAGAACAATGTTTTTCTAGAATGTTTTTCATTCTCTAGAGGTAGAGGAAAGGAAATGGTTTAGAATTTTTCTTAAAGTTCCATAAGGTATTGGAAACAATCCCATGAGATTTTTTAAAATAAATTAGGTATTAAGAAATATTATAGATATTATATTACTAAGTTCAATACCCTAAAAAGGAACAATGGTGAGACTATCCTAGAGTTTATAGGTAGATTTTGTAATTTGTATCATCAAATCCTTGATATTTTCAAACCCTATAAGCCTACATCCATGGTATCTTATGCTACTTCTTATGGATAATAAGTTTCCCTACACCTCAAAGAAACAAATTCAACTAACTTGATGTGATGTGCCAATTAAAATATTCAGAGCACAAATTACAAACATTATGTTGAGTTTTCAAGAGAGATGATATTGTATATTCGTTTATTATTATTTAATATGCAAAAGGATCACAATTGAAATATGGATATCCACAGAACAATAAGATATATCCTCAGGGAAACCCTCAAGGGGGAGAAAATCCTGTAAACTTTCCTCAGTATAGATTCCTCCAACATGTACAATGTCATACAATTCTCTTTCATGAAATCAAGACCAAAGAGACCCAAACACGAACCAAGAATAGCCTCCTAGATAAGTGCACACTACTCTCTTGTACTTATGATCAATGATCGATCGAAATGACTCGATATAACCTCTACTTATACTATAAAATACCTAAAATACATGACTTATCAATAAACCCCTTCACAATTACATTTAGGAATAACTAGTACAATTACACTTAGGAATAACTTCTAAAATTACATAAAATACCTACACTCCCTCTTAATGAGGAAGGTATTCTATCCAGCACATACTC
>SNQJ01S0018883.1:64052-78598 GCA_010110895.2 Picea sitchensis
ACATGACTTATCAATAAACCCCTTCACAATTACATTTAGGAATAACTAGTACAATTACACTTAGGAATAACTTCTAAAATTACATAAAATACCTACACTCCCTCTTAATGAGGAAGGTATTCTATCCAGCACATACTCTAACATTGTCTCCATACACACGAGATCATGACCATTGACTATTAGAAACACGAATCTATAAATCACAGGAAATCCATAGTGACTTCACAACATGCATCCAGGGCCGATGGGTAGCTCTGTAATAGCTACAACATGTCATCATGAGACTATCCATTTTCCCAGAGAAAAATCATATATATTATGCATGAAATCTAGTACCTTGCGATAATATCTATACCTCATCTCTTCAGAATGCATCCAGGGCCAATGGGAATCTCTCCAATAGCTACAACATGTCATCATGACATCCACTACCCTGCAACAACATATGAATCCATCACTCCCTCTAAAGAGGGACTACAATGAGCTTGTCCCTGAAGTATGTGAACTTCATCCTTGACAATGGATTTGTCAACACATCCGCAACCTGCTCATCGGTAGCCACATATTAGAGCCTCATTACTCCCTTCTGCACCATATAACTGATATAGTGATACCCGATTTCTATATGCATTGACTTATCATGATACACCGGGTTCTATGACAACTTTATACAACTCTAGTTGTCGCACAAGATACAGGTCGCCTCCATCGCAATATCGAAGAATCCAATCAACAATTTTCGAAGCCACACTGCTTCACAAATTGTTGCACATGCTGCCACATACTCTGCCTCAACCATACTGAGTGCTACACATGACTACTTCTTACCGATCCATGAAATCATATCGAATCCCAAAGTGAAGCAACATCCTTAATTTAATTTTACAGTTTGCAACACTATCGAACCAATCTGAATCTGAATATCCAAGTAGATTGATCTCACTGTTTGCAACATACTTGATCCCATAATCCACTTTACCTTTAAGGTACCTCATCACATGTTTTACTACAATCAGGTGAACACGTCTAGGGTCAACCTTGTATTGAATCAGGGTGTTCACAACAAAACATTTATCTGGTCGTGTATTCATCAAATACATCAATGATCCAATCATATGCATGTATAATGTAGTATCCACAACCTCTGAAGTCATTTCATCCAACAACTTCATATTTGATGAAATTGGTGTAGCCATCGGTTTACAGTCCAACATTCCGAACCTCTTCAATATCTCCAAAACATATTTTCCTTGATTTAGGAAGATCTCATTCCTCCTATGCCATACCTATAGACCCAAAAAGTAATGCATCAAACCTAGGTATTTCATTTCAAACTCTGCAACGAGTTTTCTCTTACACTTAGTGATAAGCTTCTCCACTCCTGTCAAGAGCGAGTCATCCACATATGGTAGTAATATCACTGTTCCATCATCCTCAACCTTGAAGTAAACGTTAGGATATGCACTGCTCTTGGTAAATCCCAAGATCATCAAAAAACCATCAATCTAACCATACCATGCTCTCGGTGCCTGCTTCAATCCATATAATGGCTTCTTTAACCTGCACACATGTGTCTCCCTGTCATGTGTCTCAAATCCTTGTGGTTGTTCCACGTAAAACTCTTCCTCTATTGCCCCATTCAAAAATTTCATCTTCACGTCCATCTGATGAACCTTCCATTTCATCACAATAACTATTGAAAGAAAAACCCTTATTGAAGTATATCTTGCCACAAATATGTGCACCCTGCTCTTGATTTCAATCCAATTTTGCTCAGTATCCATTTTCGCGCCTCTGTATTTCATCAATTCTTGCACCTTTGCAACATCTTCCCACCTTCCAACAACAATGTGGATGGTTGATATAATCCTATATGTTGTAGGGTGTTTTGGTTCCATTTCCAGAATATTTTTTGCTACATGTTTTCCCATCTCCATATTTGCATGGAATCTGCAGGCCACAAGCAAGGTCTGCCACACCATTGAGCCATATTCAAGTGACATTTCCTTGATTAAGTTTCTACCTCATCTAGGCATCCAACATGACCAAGAATGTCCACCATGCAGGCATAATGATTCACTCTTGGAATGATGCCATAATCTCGACTCATAGACTGAAAGTACTAATGAAATTTTTTCACTAGGCTCTCTTGGCTGCATGCAGATAAAATACCAATTAAGGTAATGTGGTCTGGTTTCCTCCCTCTAGACTCATTTCTTCAAACAATCTAAGGGCTTCCTTTTCATGGCCATGTTGAGAACATGTTGCAATCATCATAGTCCACAATACAACTTCTCGTTGAACGGTTTCATCAGACAACTCACTTGCACTTTCCATATCCCCACACTTTCCATACATGTCATCCAAAGCACTTCCCAAAAAGACATCACAACAAACTTCTCTTTTAATGATATAAACATGATTCTCTCTGCCATGTTCCATAGTTTTTAGAGTGGTGCATGATTTAAGAATAATGGTAAATGTGAACTAGTTTAGCTTCATGCCTTGCAACTCCATGTGAATAAAACACTTCAAGGAATCCTCAACGTACCCATTATGAGCATATCCGACAATCATAGCATTCCATGAAACCATGTCTCAACTAGGCATTATGTCAAACACCTTTAGGGAATTAACCACATTTCGGTGTCTTTCATGCAAGGTAATACACAATTTCCCATGGCCAAATTTGTCTTGAACCCTTCATTGGAAAATCAATAGTCGGATGACTGCCATCACCACAAATTCTACAAAAACATCACTTTTGAAACCTATACTTCTTGAAGGGAAATCATATTTCCTATGGCCTGGCTTGCCACAAAGCTTGTAAAATTAATCATCCCATATCATCCCATTCAGTGCCGCAAGTTCTCTCAACTATGCCCTCTTGTGCTCTTTCAAACCCTCGTCCACATCCATAAACAACTTCTCCACGATGCCCACAACTTTTTCCAAAGAATTATGTGTCTCCACCTCAACCAAAACATGCAAGTCCTCATTCTAAGATGGATCGAGTTTCAGCTTGCGTTTCTGTTGTAATCTACCTTCCTTGATAGAACCCTTGCCTCTTATAACAATATTTGCACAAGTCTCCTTCTCCATTCTCTTCTGGGTGTTTCCTCGGAGGCCAATAATGAGGCCGATGAAATTATACCCCGGAAAATCCTTCACAAGAATGAAAAATTTCCTATAAAGCTTCGGCGGGTGGTAATCTGTCGGAGGCTTAAATGTCGAGTTTCTCTTGATAAGCTGGGAAATGATCTCATGCCTCTCTTCGGTAAGTTTTTCATGGGCTTTGTATTCCCTTGTATTGATTCTAATCCCATCATTATCATAGATGGGATTCAGAGATGACGATCGAGCACCCTCCGACCGGTCATCCAAAGGCATCCCCGCCTGTAATAACCTATGGATATCCATTAACCATGCATTCAAATACTGATCGCATGTTGATTATAGGCTTACGTTTCCCTTCCATTTACTTGGGCCCTCCCATGAGGGATTCAGGCCCAGTCCCGCTCTGATAACATGTTGAGTTTTCAAGAGAGATGATATTGTATATTCTTTTATTATTATTTAATATGCAAAAGGATCAAAACTGAAAGATAGATATCCATAGAACAAAATGATATATCCTCAGGGAAACCCTCAAGGGGGAGAAAGTCCTGCAAACTTTCCTCAGTATAGATTCCTCCAACATGTACAATGCCATACAATTCTCTTTCATGAAATCAATACCAAAGAGACCCAAACACGAACCAACAATAGTCTCCTAGATAAGTGCATACTACTCTCTTGTACTTATGATCGATGATTGATCAAAATGACTCGATATAACCTCTATTTATACTCTAAAATACCTAAAATACATGACTTATCAATAAACCCTTTCACAATTACATTTAGGAATAAATAGTACAATTACACTTAGGAATAACTTATGAAATTACATAAAATCTCAACACATTACTCAGATCTAAAGCTGAAAGAAATAGAATAGCAAACACAATAGACAATATGAACTAGAATATTATAACTTTATTGATATGGAAGTAATGTTCACTTTCCTCTTCGAGGGGAAAACCTTCAATAGAGAAGATGTTAGATTACAAATGATTTTCTAATACATATTTTACAATGCTTCTTCATCTTTATATAATACTTTCTATCCCCTAAGAACTTGCTAGAGAGGTTACTTTCTAGTAGGAAGAACCTTCTAGTAAACCTTCTTACAATAATTTTGTTCACACTACTACATGGGCATTATTTACTAGTGATGGCCTCCATACATAAGAATAAATAGTAATCTATCTACTTAGGGGGTTAGGGAGGTTAGGACCCTAACATGTCCTCGCCCTTAAAAAGAAGTCTTGTCCTCAAGGATAGATATTTGGGAAGTGTTGTAGAATGGCTGTTATTTCCCATGTGGAATCATCTAGTCATGTATCCTTCCATTGTATTAAAACTTCCTAGATAGTGCACTAGCAAAGATTATTATCTCATTTATCAAGGATGACATCTGAATGCAACCAAATGGAGCCTTCTTCTTCTAATTCAGGAAGACTTGTTTGAATACAACAATTGTATACAACCACCTTTTTTAAATAGGAGACATGAAAGACGTGATGGATCTTAGAGTGGCTTGGAAGTTCTAGTTTGTAAGCCACTAGCCCAATACACATGAGGATATTATAGGGGGCATAAAACTTTGGAGAAATCTTCTAGCAGTGGTATTCTTTGTGGGAGGTCTTCTTATATGGTTGTAGATGAAGGAACACATAATCTCATTCTTCAAAATGGTATTCAAATTGATATTGATCAACTTGTTGATTCATCCTATTTTGAGCCATGACTAAATTATCTTTGAGAGTGCATATAATGTTGGCCCGAGTTGTAAGGGTTTTGTTGACCTCTTGTACCTCAGAGACACTTGGTAAGTAAGGTAATATTTATGGGGTATTTTTTCCATAGACTGCCTCAAAGGGGTTCACGAAAGTGGCATCATGATAAGTTGTATCATACCATCATTCTGATAGCAGTAACCACTCAACCCATTTGGATTTCCATTAAGAAGTAAAACACCTCAAATATGATTTCAAACACTTGTTGATAACTTCAGTCTGACCATCAATATGGTGGTGATAGGAAGTGCTAAGATGCAATTGAGTTCCCTGGAGCCTAAACAATTATTTTCAGAAGTTGTTGGTGAAAGTGGGATCACGATACATGATAATAGATTGTGGAATACCATGTAGTTTGAATATTTTATCCATGAATACTTGAGTGACCATGGAAGCTTTAAAGGGTTGTCGAAGGGCACAAAAATGAGCATATTTGTAAAGGTGATCAACCACAACCATGATGATAGATTTATTGATATATTTGGGTAACCCTACAAAGAATTCCATAGAAATGTCTATCCATACAATAAGAAGAATAGGTAAAGTTTGTAGTGCATTTGGAGTTTTCATTGCTTATCCCTTGCGTCATTGGAAAATACCACATTTAGCCACAAAAGTGCAGATGCCATTCTTCATGCCTTCTTATAATAATGAACGTTTGATTTTTTCATATGTTTTATGAAATATAGAATGACCTACTATTGGTGATGATTTTCTTTCATATGTTTTATGAAATATAGAATGACCTACTATTGGTGATTCTTGGAGTTAAGGTAGAACTATTGATTTAAAATTGGTTTTCTTGATCAAATGCATATGCCCTTTCTAGCAGATATCATCATTATTCTATGTGTAATCCAAAGATGCATTAGAATCATGTTGAAGCGGTTGGATCAAGATGGAAATCTTAGGATCTATGAACCAAATTAAGGAATTCATTCACCCAATCAACTACAATGAAGGAGAGTGAAAAGATGGACCCTTCCTCTTCATATTTTCTAGAGAGAGCATCAACTACCACATTCTCCTTGCCCTTCTGATAATTGATCTCATAATCATATACTAACATTTTGGTAACCCATTTTTGTTGTTTAGGGGATGAAATATTTTTCTCCAAAAAGTATTTGAGGCTGTGATGATCAATTTTAATCTAGAATCGTTACCCAAGCAAGTAGGGATGCCATATATCCATAGCATGAAAAACGACCAAAAAATTATTTTTCATAGGTGGATTTGCATAAGTTTCACTCACAAAGTTGTTTATTGGTAAAGACCACTGGTATAACTTCTTGCATAAGAATTGCACCTATGCATTTTCCCAAGGAATCACATTCCAAAAAACAATTCTTAGTAAAGTCGGGAAGAGAAAGTACCAGGGTTGTACACATAGAATCCATCAATTCCTAGAAGTATTGATTTGTGGCTGCATTCCAATTGAAATATTTTTTCTTAAGGAAAAATGAGGGGAGAAACAATTTTTCCATAGTTTTGGAAAAAATTTATATAGTACATTGCTAGACCAAGGAAAATTTTTAGAATTTTAAAATTCATAGGACAATGCCAATCCTTCATTGCTTCAATTTTGTTTGGGTCCACTCATAGACAATCCTTACTAACAATATGGTCCATATATTCTACTTCGAAGACACCAAAGTCACATTTGTACATTTTGAGAAATATTTGATGATCATAAGTAGTTGTAATACCTGACCTACATATGTAACATGTGCCTACCAAGTTTTACTATAGATTATGATGTCATCAAAGAGTACAAGGAAAAAATGATGTAGAAAGGGTTGAAATATGTGATTCACGAGACTCTGGAAGGTGGATGGTTCATTACAAAGGCCAAAGGGAATCACCAAGAACTCATAATGGCCTTCATGAGTGGAAA
Source organism: Picea sitchensis (assembly GCA_010110895.2). Taxonomy (NCBI): domain Eukaryota; kingdom Viridiplantae; phylum Streptophyta; class Pinopsida; order Pinales; family Pinaceae; genus Picea; species Picea sitchensis. The sequence goes on from SNQJ01S0018883.1 coordinate 70,848, forward strand.
AAAAAATTTGGTCATATTGGCCTCCTTCGTACGAATTTGGTGATAGCTTGAACAAAGATCAAGTTTGGTAAAACAAATGAGCACCTTTAAGTTCATCCAAAATATCATCGATGACTGGAATGGGAAACTTATCCTTGATGGTGATTTTGTTGAGTATGTGAAAATCATGACACATGCACCAAGTGCCTTCTTTTTTGAGTAACATGACAATAATGGATGAATAAGGACTTCTACAAGGGTGGATGACACCCACAACTAACTGTTCTTGAACAATATTTTTAATTTCATTGTTTTGAGTAAATGGATGGTGATAAGGGTGGACATTGGGTGGGAGGCTTCCAAGTATGAGTGGAATAGAATGATCATGTGCACCATGGGAAGGTGGGAGAACTTGGGGTTTTTCAAAAATAGATTGGTGTTTGGATAAGACTAATTGTGTTTCATGAGGGATGGGTTGGGAAGGGGTCTCAAAGGATTGAATGGCATGGAACTAGTAAATAATGCCATAATATTCCTTTTTGAGGATTGTTTCCATATGGTGTGAGATGATGATATCAAGAGAACCTGTTATAATTCCTTGGAAGGTGTAGTGACACCTTGCCTGTTGGAAGCTCATGTATAAATCCATGAAATCCACGGTGATGGGGCCTAGTGTGTGTAATCATTCAACACCCAAAACAATGTCACAACCACCCATTTCAATGGAAAACGTGTGGCATTTGAAAGAATAATCACCAATTTGAAGGCACACATTTTCACAACAACCTCTACATTTCATGGAAACTCCAATATCAATCATTATCTAAAACTTTTTCACCAGATGCATGTAACAATGTGTCTCTTGGGAAACCTGATGGTGAAGAAAATTATGGGTGCTACTACTTTCAATTAGGATAATGAATTTATGATGCTTGATATAGACAATTAATTTAAGGGTTTTGGGAGCACAAATACTAGTCAAGGAATGTAGGGATATTTGAGGTTCTACGTCTATTTGATTAGAGGGAGGAAGGTCATCCTCTAACTAAGAAAAATGTTCTTAAGGGAGCACATCACTTTCACCTTCTGAAATTTCCATAAAAAAATTCTTCTCCTTACATTTGTGTCTCGAAAACTGTTTTTCTCATAATTGTATAAAAGGCCTTTAAGTTGACGTTTTCCCATTTTAGTACATGTTAATTTGTGGATCTCAAGAGGAGGAGAGGGAGGAGAGGGATTGGTGGGAAACAAATGGGGAATAAAGAATATATTTTTTATTTGAGCATTGAAAACTTTTTGTGCTTCCCTAGCTCATTGAGTGATCCAGGTGGATATCAGTGGCCACCCACCTATTCCACTGGCCTAAAGAAAAATTTTCATTTTGGCAATTTTTCCTAGTTTTTTTGGTCCTAAACTTACGGGGCCGTCTTGAGGCCCTAATTTTTTTTTTGGGCGCGGAAAAATCATACTATAGGCTTTGGCCAAACTATGATGACAACATGTGTAGTCCTTAGATAGTTCTTTCCAACGAATTATCATGCGACTAAAACAGAGACCGTATGCAAAACTTACGACCCTGGGAAGTTGATGTACCAACTTACCCCATTGAGGCCCACATGAAGTTTTTCACTTCATGTCCTTGGGTTAGGTTTTTGGATGTTTAGGGTTTTCTCAATTATGATTTATGTTAAAAAGGCATTTGGAGCCTCATTGTAACCATGTTCTTGCGAATGAGTGTAGTTGTCACATATCTTCTCAGAGATAAGTTTCCACCATTCGAGCAAGTTGGTTTCAGTCTACATTTTTATAGTTTCAACATATTCTCTTTATTAATAGAAGTCAATTTTTACTATATTATTGTGTATTTCTTTGCTATACATCTGAATTCCATTTCATTCCATTTATAAATATGTATCAGTGGTATCAGAGCGATTTTATCTTTATTTATTTTTTTGTTCATGTCCCCAACGCGATTAGTGTACACAGAGTTGGGACTTGAAGTGGTTGAACCCTTGCAAGATCATCCCCACTGATCACGATTGCTTCCCATGGTGGAATAAACGAGAGACAATGGAGCGGGAGATCCTTTTAAATTGTTTCTCAAGAAATCCCTCGCGTGACAAATGAACAAGATGATGGATAACTTTGCACATATCCTTTGATGAATGCCAATGTGCGACACATCTTCATCAAGCGGCCATGCCACCCCCTTCAAGGTAAAATTCAATTTTGATATACCCTTATTTGAAGGCCAGATAGATGTCGATGTTGTAGATAAATGGTTTAATCTGCTAGAAGGGTATTTTTTGGTCCATAATTTTTTCGATAGAGAAAATATTACCTTTGCGCTCCTTAAGGCTATCTCCCATATCAAGGATTGAGAGGAAACTTACTATGAGAAAAGGACCACTAAGGAATTTTCAATATTTGTGGTTTCTCCCACTTGGGATTCTTTCATGGATTCTATTAAGGAACAATACTACCCTGTTGGAGATACAATGACCAATATACAAGATGGACCACACTAGGACATGAAAGGGACCAAACATTACCATATTTAACAAATATATTCCATACCTTGCGCACCAATATGTGTATCAAGGACTCTGAATGACATATGGTGATCAAGTACCATGACTATTTGCATAGATACATCCAAATCAAAATGGATTTTTTGGACATCTCATCACTGGGCGTGGTATATCAATATGCTATCAAAATCGAGAAGAAATTTAAACAGAAGAAGTGGGAGTTTGGATATGCAAATTCCTCACAGGAGAAGCAGGGAAAAGGTAGCCCCAAACCATAGAACAAAGGATAGAGCAAAGACGGACCCCTCCATAACAACCATTCCAAGCCGTAAATAAAGAAGGGTAATGAGAAGACAAAGAAAGACACTAAGAAGTGGTGTGAATTCCATAAAATCCCCTGGAATAACACTGATGAATGTCGCTTGAAGCACTCGTTGGTGGCCAAGTTGAAATCCTCAAGGTCAAAGGCATGTTCCAACTCTGAATTAGATCTTGACAAAGGGAAGTGTATGATTGACGTAGAAACCAGTTCCACTATCACTACCACCAAGGTGCAGCCAAGTGAACCAGAGTAAATAGAGGAAGGTTAACATATTTTTCACTCGCAGATGTGGGTGAAGGGTGCTCCACTGCATTTCATTGTCGATAAAAGAAGTCAAAAGAACCTGATCTCAAAAAAGGTCGTCAAGCGGTTGAACCTATCGATGATACCACACCCACAAACCTACACCATTTGGTGGATCCGACAAGGAAGAGACCTATGATTCAGCCAACAGTGACATCTTCCCTACAACATCAAGCCCTTCAAGGATGAGGTATTGTGTGATATTTCCCCCCTTGAAGTTTGTGATTTTATTTTAGGCCAACCATATTTGTGGAAAAAACATTTTGTATATGGGTCTAGACCTCACATTGTTATTATTACTTTGGATAGATAATTGTAAAGGATACCAGAGGTAGCTCCACCTACTTCTATTTCTTTGATCTCTACTAGGGAATGTAGGAAGGTCATTTCCCAGACCAAGAAATTTTTCTTCTTCATGATTCATTCTCAAAATGAACAAAAGGTCGCAGCCACATCCATGGCCTATGCACAAGGCTTCTCAATGCAGTAGAAGCAAGTGCACAAGATCGTGGAATAATAAAAAGACATCTTCTCCTCACCCACCGAGGTGTCATGACACTATCAGGTCAAGCATTCAATTGATCTAACCCCTGGTGCACCTCTACCCAATGGACCAGTCTATCACCGCTCTCTTATGGAAAATGAGGAAATTAAGCGACAAATACAAGAGCTATTACAAAAGGGGCACATCCGACCCAGCTCCTCACCCAGTGGGAGCCCAAATGTACTCATACAAAAGAAATATGGGACTTGGTTACTCTGCATTGATTGCATGACCCTAAACAAAATCAAAGCCAAGAACCAATACCCAATTCCATGAATTGACGACCTTCTTGAACAGATCAAGGGAGCCAAGTTTTTCAACAAGATTGACCAGAAGTCTAGCTACCACCAGGTTCCAATAGAATAGTCTGATTAATGGAATACTACTTTCAAGTCCAAAGAAGTTCTTTTCGAATGGCTAGTCACGCCCTTTGGTTTGAAAAATGCTCCAACAAATTTCATGGGATTGATGGCCGATATATTGTGGCCCTTCACCAATTATTTTGTGGTGGTATATTTGGATGACATCCTCATCTTCAACAAGAATTGGGCAAAACACTTGCATCATATTCAACAGGTCCTTCACACTCTATGACAAGAAAATTTATATGATAACTTGGAAAAATGATCCTTCAACATGATAAAGTATAATACCTAGGCTACATTGTTGATGAGCATGGTGTGCATGTGGATCCAGCCAAGATCCAATTCATTTGTGACTAGCCATCCCTGACCACATTAACTTAGCTTCGAAGTTTCTTAGGACTTGTCAACTTCTATCACAAGTTTGTGTTGGGATTCTCCCATATTGCATGGGTCATTATCCAAGTGACCAAGGGTGGTGGCAAGGAAAATTTTGTGTGGGAGAAGTCACAACAAGTTTTTGATGATTTGAAATATCACTTGTGCTCAGATCTAGTATTCTCCTTACCCTATCTGCAACAACCTTTTGAAATTGAGAATGATGCTTCAGACTATGTCATGGGCATAGTCCTCACTCAACACGGTCATCTAGTGGCATATCATAGTGAGACACTATCAAATGTCGTCTGTAAGTACCCCACCTATGACAAAGAAATGTATTCCATCATACAATCCTGCTGACAATGGAAGAAATACATTCTCAGGAAGGAGACAATCATCCACACTAATCACAAGCCTCTGCAGTTCATGCAGACACAAGTAAAATTACAGAATGACCACCATCAAAAGTGGTCCACATACTTACAACAGTTCCATGTCAACGTAAAAAAATATAAGCCAGGGAGCACCAATCGTGTCGTTGACTGCCTCAATCTACCTCCAACTGGAACCTTAACCATGATGCTCCACTCCTATGGCCACGAGGCATCCAAGTGGCCCCAACTCTACAAGAGTGATCCTAGATTTGCTACCACTTACTAGATGCTAGGCACATGTGCAAATGCCACTGAATTTCATATTCAAGACGAACTGTTATTCCATCTAGGCCACCTTTGTGTTCCTTCAATTGAGCATGAAAATGTGATTTGGGAAGATCAATACAGTCAGATGGCATGGAAAAGATAGTGGCAGTACTACAGAAGCATTTCTACTGGCTTAAAATTCGACATGACATCAAAAAGTATATCAAGTCCTGCACTTCCTACACCATTTCCAAACCAGTCACTAAGAAGCAAGGCCTATACACCCCTCTTCCTACTCCTGACAGGCCATGGGAATCCATCTCAATGGACTACATGTCAGGCCTTCCTTCAACCAAGCAAATAAATGACTGTGTTTTTGTGGTGTTTGATCAGTGTTCTAAGATGGCCTTCCTCACAACCCGCAAGAAGAATATCATAGGGGAGACCACTGCCAAGATCTTCTTCGAATGGGTGTGGGTACACTTCAAGATACCACATACCATCATATCATATTGGGACAATAGGTTCCTAAAAACATTATGGTCCAGCCTCTGGTCATTGTTGGACACCAAGCTCACCTAATCCACCAGCTTCCACCCACAAATTAATGGCCAGACATAGGTCTAAAAAAGAATGATCGTGCATATCTTGTGCATGTGAAACTCCAAACATCCATGCACATGGGATGAGAGTATGCCCTATGTTCAACACAACTACAACAAATCCCTTCATAGCTCAACCGACCACAGTCCCTTTCAAGTGGGGTTGGGATTTCAACCATTGGGTCCCATTGATGTCTCACTACCCCTTGCATCCACATTGACATAATCATCCCATGCTCAATATGAGGCCGACAAAGCCACCAAGTTTATTAAATGAATTCAGAACATTCGGAAATAGGTCCATGATATTTTATAGAAAGTCAATGCTAAGTACAAACAATTCCATGATCAACACCAAATGTCGCACAAGTTTAAGGTGGGAGACAAGGTCTGCTTGCATTTGCAGAAAGAACTCCTTACATGACCCCATTGAAAGCTTCATCCACTTCACTATGGACCTTATGCCATCACCAAGGATGTGGGTGACAACAATTTTTAGCTAAGTATTCCCCTCTTCCTTGGCCTGCACCTCGTGTTCAATGTGGAGCCCCTTCGACCATACTTCCCACCATTATTGGACACACCAGACATCGCAAAGTAGTTGAAACCGAGAGAGATAAACCCCGACTGCATGGAACAAGAAGCCATTTATTAGATCAAGGACACTCATATTAAGTACACTCAACAACAGAGGAATCAACTTTATCGGATTCTCAAAGCAGGGCAACTCCTACACCAAGGCAAGTGGCTCACCCGGGGCCAAATTCAACAGAAGTTTCCCCATCTGATGGGGGGAATCAATGCAATGGAGACCATTTCTTCCTAAGGGGGGAGAAATGATACAGGTGGATATCGATGGCCACCCACCTATTCCACTGTCTCAAAGAACAGTTTTCATTTTGGCAGTTTTTCCTAGTTTTTCGGGTCCTAAACTTCTGAGGCCATTTTGAGGCCCTAAACATCGTTGTTTGGGCGCGAAAAAGTCACACTCTATTATTTATCTAGACTATGATTGAAAAATGTGTATTCCTCATATAGTTCTTTCCAACAAGCTATCATGCGCCTAAAACAAAGATCGTATGCAAAAGTTACAACCTCAAGAAGTTGATGTACCAACTTACCCCATCAGGGCCCACATGAATTTTGGTGCTTCATCTCCTAGGGTTAGGTTTTTGGATCTTTAGGGTTTTCTCATTTATGATTTAAGTTAAAATTTCTTTGGAGCCTCATTGTAACCATATTATTGAGAATGAGCATAGTTGTCACACCTCTTCTCATAGATAAGTTGCCACCATTCGAGCATGTTGGTTTCAATCTGCATTTTTGCAGTTTCAACATATTCTATTTATTAATAGAAGTCAAGTTTTACTGTATGATGAAGCCCCCCTCCCCTCCTGGGGTTCTGCGACCTCCCGGTCTAGTATCTTTCTAATTTCTGAGTCGAATTGATTCTTCAGGCTCCTGATTGAACCTAAATCAATTATACACAGACCCCTTTTCCTTCTGTGTGCAGGTTTTGTCAGACCTGCGAGCTATTCCTGCGCGCTTCCAAACCACTAAGGTTCAGGCGCTAGCTCCTTCTGTGATTATCCCCTTCTTCATATGGCCCCAGGCTATTTCCTTGCATAAATGCGCGATTGTGGGCGCATGCAAGAGTGGTTTTATACCAACCCGTTTTTCGCTCCGCAATTCACCTCTATCTCCCACGTATCCCTTTGTTAAAACCGTGGTTGAAATTGTGGCCCGCTCAGGGAGAATTAATGTCTGAGTGTTTCTTGGCCCCACAATCCTTCTCGTTCGTCGATATCTCGCTTTCGACGATGATCCATGATCAACGGCTGCTATCGAATCCCCTTTCCTACCTTCTTCTTCCTCCTTCCACCCGCGATCCCATATCTCCACGATCTGTCGACATGTAGATTCCTAGATATTATTTTCGGGATTAACTGCATAGTGTAAGTCATTAATCTATGACCCATATTCATGAGTATTAGTCGCAACTGACTAATAATTCTCATGATTTGAATAGTCCACTTAACACTCATTGCATCAGGTAATGCTCACAGGGGTGAAGAAATGGGATTGA
>SNQJ01S0018884.1:0-13023 GCA_010110895.2 Picea sitchensis
CTGTTCAACTAGATGTTGTGCAAAAAGCGTTGCCATAGTTCATTAACAATATAATTACAATCGTTGTGGCTCTGAAAATATGCTTTCAATACAAAAATGTGTATCAGATAAGCAAAGTGCATGTGCATGTAACTATGAAATCATTAAAGGAATTATGTTCCAGGGCCATGTACAAAGCAGAGAACATTTGTATAAATGCCAACTAGAACAGTGTTCTCGCAGAAGAACATGGAAACTCTGTAGAGACTCTCGAAAATCCTAGTGATTTTGATACAAGTGATGAATCGGAGACTGAAACACCTACTGAAACATTGGTCCATGGATTCACTGATTCACAGTGCATCCGTAACTTGCAAGACAAAGTTGTCAAAATTGCACCCGGCGAGGGGCAGTGTCCACTTGGAATATTCAAGGACAAATTCGTTGAGGAAATGAAGTTTCAAACATTGTTCTACAGAGATCCATGTGGCACTGATATTACAGAACGATTCAGTTATCATAAAATAGTCTGATGGGAGCTACTACATTCAAGCAATTACTTCTCCTGTCACATAACAAATTTGTTTTTCAAAACAATGTGCATAATAATAGAGCAAGTTTTGTCCTGCATGTGGGTCCGAATAAGAAAAGGCCAGTTACAAGGAAGAAAGTTGTTGGCCAAGGATGTGAAGTACAAAGTAAACCTAGAAAAAATTCTTAAATCTGATATTGGATACATAGATTTCAAGAACATCCGCACCTCTCCTGACTATTTGCAACAAAACAAAAATTGCAATGATCCAGCAATTGGGGCCGCCAACATTTTTCATCACCTTTACAAGTGTAGAGCATTGCTAGGATCCATTGGTGGCTGTCGTTTCTGACCTGCATAGTAATAGGAAACGTAAAAAAAAAATCGATACACTGGAAAATAACGACATTGACTTCCTCATAAGAAAAGACTCGGTGACATGTACTTGATACTATAGACATAGAATAAACACTTTGAGACAATTGATATGCCATGATGAAACATTTTTCGGAAAAATATTGGACTACTTTTTTGTGACTGAATTCCAGAATAGGGGAAATGAGCATGACCATGCATTGTTGTGGATAGAGGGTGCACCGGTCTATGGAGCTGATAAGAATTCAGAGATCAAACAATTTGTGGATAAATACATAACATGAAATATAGATCATTTGGAACTAGACCTTGCGAAAGTCCATAGACATTACCATACAAGAAGTTGTAGAAAACAAAAAAGATCGCATTGCAGATACAACTTTCTCGTTCTGCCAATGAGAGCTACAAGAATCATATAGCCAGTTAGTTTAGAGGACAGTGTTGTTGAGAAATCTAAATCCTTGTTCACATTTTTAGAACAGGGAGGATTTGACGAAATGATGAGCTTTGATGCCTTCTTGACACAGGTAAATCTATCAGAAGATGAGTACATCCAAGCCATACAAATAACGCTTAGGCAACCAACACTTTTCCTTAGATGAAAACTCTCCCATATTTGGAACAACAGTTTCTCCAAGGACATGTCAGTTATGTGGAAAGAAAATACAGATGCACGGTACGTGTTGAATGCATATGCTCCATCATCCTACTGCACCTCGTATATGACGAAGATTGACAAATCTATGACATGTGCATTCAGGAAAATACGCAAAGAACATGAAAGAAGTCATATTGATGCCATACAAATTATATGCACCCTTGGCAATACATTGATTAATCTTCAACAAATGTCTGCTCAACAAGAAATTCACATTGCCCTTTCTTTGCCCCTCACTTGTAGTTCAAGAAAATGTGTCTTCATAAACACATCTCCACTTGAAAAACGCACATTTATGCTTAAACCACCAGTTTCGTTGCAACAAGAACCTGACAATTCATAGGACATCATATGTCGCTCTATTATTGATTATTACATCCAGCGTCCATCTCTTATTAGGCATATATGCTTAGTAGAATTCGTATCGCATTACAAAAAAAATGGTACACCCATATCAAAAAGAAAAAAAACCTTTGTTATACGGTTTGTCAAATACAATAAACATTGTGACTATAAAAACTATTGTAGAGAAAAACCGATGATGTATCGTTCTGTTCCATGAAAATGAAGAGACATTAATACATAACTTCTCTACATGGGAGGCTACGTATGTTGCCTTTGAAACTATAGTGCATATCAATAAAGCTAGATTTACCTACAATGTTAATCCAACATGGGGAAATCTAGAAGTTGCACTTAATGACCTAGAAAACCCTAGTGATGATGATGAGACATTCAGAAACCCAAAAACAACCAGAACTCCTTCTGAGTCCTATGACTTACAAGCGGATTTTCCTCATCCTCTAGCGGCTGAAAGTGAAAAATGTATCAACCTTGGTTTTCAAGTTACAAAACATCCTTTCCTGATTGAAAATAATGAATACCACAGAATAAGATGTCTGATGAATCGCGAACAACAAACAATTGTAAAGGACATTGCCCTTAAAAAATGGTTGAACATGAATAGTCTTGTGCACGTGTTCCTTACAGGGGGAGCAAGAACATGCAAGACATTCAAAGCTAAAGCACTATTCCAAATGCATATACGAATCTATGATTCAAATAATTGCTCTGATTCTATGAAACCAAAGGGCCTAATAGTTGCATACACAAGAAAAGATGCATACAATGCTGGTGGAACAACAGTCCACTGTGCATTTTTAATGCCTTTTAACAAGTCACAGTTTCTTCCACTTAGCAAGGAAATGTTGGATACATTATCTAAGATTTACGAGGAACTCCAACTTGTCTTTATAGATGAAGCATCTTTGATTGACAGTCGGTTCTTGTATTCTATTGAAATCCGGCTAAGAAGCATAAAACATGTGCAGACCAAATACTTTGGAAACATTGACATGATCTTCTGTGGCGATCTTTACCAGGCACAGCCCATCCAAGATTCTTTGATATTTGAACAACCTATCATTAACATGGAAACAGTGACCCATGACTTCTGGAGAGACAATATTAAATGCTTTGAGTTGCATACTACAATGCACCAGACAGATGAAACATTCATTGCAATTCTGAATAGAATGCGCACAAACAACCAAACATATGATGACTTGACCTATATCAATTTGAGGTGCTTACGGCCTGCACCAACAGATCCAACGTTCCCTTACCTGTTCTACAGAAATAAGGATGTTGCAAAGCATAATAGCCACATGTTTTCCCTCATGCCTGGTGATGATATCATCATCAATTTGATTGACTTGGAAGAAGACAACCATGGAAATGTCCCACGTCATGAACATTCAGTCACTTTACCTTTGCACCTTGCACTAAAATTAGAAATGCTAGTTGAAATATATGCATGTAACTATGATTCATAGGATGGCTTGGTGAATGGTGCAGATGGAATATTGAAAGGCTATACGAAGAAAGAAAAAGTAGATGTCCTTTGGATTAAGTTCCATGAACTGCATATAGGCAAGTGACAAGCAAGCAAGTTGTATTATCTATATAATTCAAACACTGCAAGTGATTGGACTCTTATTTTGCGAATTTCAAATCCAGTATCGAAATCAACAAAGATAGGTCGACTGAAGATTCACAAAAAAATTCCGATTAAACTTGCATGTGCACGTACAGTCCACAGATCACAAGGACTAACACTTGATAATGTTGCATTTCAGCCTGCTGGAATTCGGATACATGGACTTGTATACACAGCTCTGTCCCATGTTAGAACCATAGACTCCTTGTATTTACTAAGTCCTCTGACAAAAGATAAATTCAAAGTGAAACAGAAAGTTGATATTGAGATGGAACGACTGAGGACCACCGAAAAATGGAAACTGCATTATGATTACCAATCCATACAAACAAATTCATCTGTATCAATTCTCTCGCTTAACACACGCAGCTTAAATGCACACATGGATGATATACTGAATGACTATGATTTAATGCAATCCGATATTTTGTGCTTGCAGGAAACACAGATGGCATTATGCATGCAGAACAAACAATTGTCAAATCACAATTGCATATCAAGTTACATTACACATGGGGTGATGATACTAGTGAAAAAACATGTACCAATTTTGGACCACATACATATTGAAGAAAAGAATGTTGAAATGGTGCTTGCCAAAGAAATTTCCCATGGAACAGAAGTTGCAATATTAAATCTGTACGTTGCTCCCCATGCAGCATTCTCCAACATAGTAAATTTTATTTCCAATGCATTGGACCATTTCCATCTGAACGGATCCATTGTACTTGTAGGAGACTTCAATATTGACATGCTACAAAATATTGGCAGAACAAAAGAATTGCAAAACTACATGTGAAAATACAGTCTGTGGTTTCTTTTGAACAACACAGCCCATCTGTAAAACACACTTATTGACCATATCTGGTCCAATGTTCCCATTTCTCAATACAGTATGTTTGTCTTAGACACATGTTGGTCTAATCACGATACAATTGGTATTGCACTTGAATTATGACATATACATCAAACTTATTGCAAACTCATATTTCTATGTTTCAAATCATATTTGTATCCTTGATTTCTACACATAGCGTTATGGTGAGCATACAAACGGTCTTCTACTCTAATTATAAAATATGCATTGTGCAAAAAAACAAAAAAATAAGGTACATCCTCAAAAAAACTATTTGTGACTCTATTCATCTTATTCAATTTTTTTTTTGTATATATGTACATAGTAGTTGCCTTTTTCTTAACATCTGAGCTTATGTTCATATCCCTTTTGTTTTGTACTTTTGGTGATATAAACAAAAAGGAAAACTAGAAGGCGCAAAGAACTCATACCCAGAGATGTACACGAATCAATGCAAAGGTGCATTCTTTTTTTGCCTGTGTTCCATAGTAAACAGTTTTTCCTTTACTTTCTCTGAATTTTTCAAACTTGTTTGCATGTATGTTTTTTTTTTTTCTTTTTTCTTTTTCTTTTTCTTGGGATGAGAAGTCGCTACGCTGCACATCCGCCATCCAACGGAACTGCAATGTTGATACAGCCAGACCGCAAGTCCATTTGTCAATATGTATATCTCCCAACTATAATTGCTATTTGCAAGACACAGAACATTAGAGGCACAGTGTGCAGCTCGCAAGTGCACGATCCAAATAAGTGGTTAAGTATGGAATAAGGGATCTGTGCATCATAAGAAATTTGTAGGGCACCGAACAATAGAGACACGTTTCTAACCCTGCCAACCCGACAACGTGCGATGCACAAACTGTACATGCTCCATAAATTCTCAGCCACCCAGCAAGTCCGCTTGTCAATTTGTATATCGCAAAATTGTATGTGTTATTTGTAAAACATGAAACAATAGAGGCCTATTTTTTTACCCCTCCCGTCCGAGAATCCGCAAGTATGGAATGCGATATCGGTACACGATCTATAAAATCTGATGTCCATACTTTATAAAGGCACATATTTACTTTTGCCTCGTTTCTACACACACTGATCTGGTAATCACAGACTTGGTGTTACACATGAATTATGAAATGTGCAATGGGAGTTGAACGGAGCCCTTTTCTTTGCTTAGGAAATTTTGAACTCACCAGCCCAAGAACCCAATATCTATATGGCGGAAATTGGCCCAATGTACATCCCACAAATATGTATTGCTTGTTTGTGGGAGCCCATCAGCCCTGGAGTAGAATGTTGAGTCGGTCACCTCGCAAATCCGCTTCTCAATTTATTATCATAAGATATTTGCAAGGCACCGAACAATAGAGCATTATTTTTTACCCCGCCAGCCCGAGAACCCACGATCCAAAAACTATAGATGGTCTATCAAATCTTGGCCAACCCTCAAGTCCGCTTCTCAATTTGTATATCGCGTAACTTTGTGTGCTACTTGTAGAACACCGAACAATAGAGGCCTTCTTTTGAACCCGCCCGCCCGAGAACCTGCAATCCTGAACCATGCACTTTCAGACTTGTCCATTCCATCCTTGCTTGCTCTTCCCCGTGATCATTACCTTCACACGTGTTCATGATAAAAAATATTGTTTATATATATATATGTGTGTGTGTGTGTATATATGTCTTCTTTCTAAATCTTTAATGCTAACAAATCATCGTACAGCTACCATCTAAGCTGTCATTGATGCGTGCAAGGCTCGAGAAGTTTTTCCATTAATGAAATTTTTGCGAAGCATTTTATTCTCCCTTCCCAGTTTTAATTTCAAATTCCATGGAATTTCATTCACACGCCGCCAGCTTGCTTCCTTCACGAAACCTCCAATCGCTTCACAGTCTTAATTTCAAATACCATGCAATGTCATTCGCACGCCGCCAACTTGGTTCATTCACAAAACCTCCTATCCTTAAATGTTGTTCGCCATAGCCCTCATCTTCGCACTTCTAAGTTTGCAATAACTATGCTTTACTTCTAACAGGTCACCATACAACACGCATAGATATTGTCATTAATGAGGAGAGTTTCCATTTGCACGCATTGAAGCAATGTTTGCGGGGGGTTATATTGTCCCCTCCATTTCTTCATTTCAAATAGCATCTGGAGCCAGCCAACCTTTTGATAAACTACCGCCAGCAGCTCCACAGCAGTTTTGTAGAGATACAGTGAACATCTTCCTCAAGAGATTCATGTGTAGAAGAACGCAAAAAGAATTGTAGGGGAGGCGGAGCAGCCCAAAATTTACCATGAAAACATGGATCTTGACACTGATCTGGAAAGCATATTATGCAACCTTGATCAACCCGCACATGCAATTCAGCATGCCTTCTCAATGGACATGGTTGGTATCGAAATTTTTGACGAAGATGAATCCTTCGTATTCCGGAGCATTGTTTTTGAAACCGAATCAAAAAAATTAATCATTGAAAAAAGAGATGTAAAAAATAAGAAAAGAAAACATCATTCAGAACTTGACCTTGCCAATATGCACGCATCCAAAATCTCTAAACTTCACAGGGAAACCGGAGATGCTCTTCATGATTCTGTTGGAGTCATTGAAGCCGAAAATGCCAAACTAAAGAACCGGATTAAGGAATTAGAGGAAGCTTTGTTTCCTATGCCATTGCTTGGCAGTTCCTTGGAAATAGCCATGTCTGCGACTACGTGCACCCTTGCAACAAATCTAAAAGGGTCCTCAAGCTTCCTCGCATCCTGTAGAGGATATGTCAAGAAAAATATCAACAAAAGAATAGAACTAGTTGCCAAGGCTTGGGAAACATCACAGAATATCGATTCCCTGGGGAGCAGGGCACATAGCTTACTCCTACTTCTATAGACAGATTTAAAGAATGAAGAAACCTTCTATGTGCACTTTGTCATCCCTTTCTCCTTTCATGTCAACAACATGACAAAGACGAGAAGAAGACAACATGATCTCCCGTCCAAAAAAAGGCTCACTCAATTAGAAGCATGTTGGAAACAAAAAGTGAAGAACATGTACCTAATCGTGCAATCGTGTGAGCAAGCAATATCAAAGAAAGAAACATTATTCACAAAGCTCACCAAAATAGACTTAGAAGGAAAGACAAACAGCTTCCAGGACCCCAGCCTAATCCTCAACTCGCTGACATTAACCAAGCAAGCTTTTGATCAACAAGTTGATAATTTGAAGGCCTTGTCTTTAGAAAATTTTTACAGAATTGTTGAATATGATGAAGAAGAGGTGGACAACTGGCTATTCGGGTATTCGCTACAAAATGGAGACATTCATGAAGGTCTATCTAAACTTTCAATTGATCTAAGAAAATTAGAAAATGAAGTTTTCAACATTCGAATCCACAATGGCATCAACGTCGCCCCCTTGAGAAGCTATATTGAAGAGAACTTGAAGTGGATCAGCCACGAAATCCAACAAGCAAATGCATAAATCCTCTGTGTATCAATCCAGTTATTGAAGCGAGCTACCCACAAAAACCAGCAGGGAAAGGCATGACCAACCAAACACAAAAATTACTTATACGTACCATCCTTGTAAGTCTATAGTGATAGTCCTTTCTTTATCAATCTAGTTATTCCTTTTCTAAGTAGAAATCTATAGGCAAAAACTGATCTTCGCATTTCTACTTTTCAGGTATTACATTCTAGCGTGTCCAACTTCTTTCCACACTCCTATTTTTTGTACATATTTATGTTATGGTCTGTGGGAACCCCAATCCCGGTCTATATGACAAACGCATTTACATTTCCATGGATATGTAACAAACTATTATTTTTTCATATATTCCAAATAAAACTATTATTTTGTCTCCTTATATATTTATGTCTTCCTGGATTTTTTATCTTCAGCTATGTTGAATGTGAAGTCATTCTATTTATTTTATCTCTATTCTCTTTTTTTCTTTTTCAAAATAAAGTATGACATAAATTACTCACTCAAATTCGACATGTCATATTTCACACATATATATGTTTCTTTAAATTTCCAAGAATATGTAACACGTTTCATTTTTTCCAATTTTCAGCCTGCCAGCTCGACAACCCGCGCTCCAAAAACTACCTAAGTATGTAATCTGGGCTCCGTCACACTATATAGAATGAGGGCTCTGTATATGCTCTATAAAAGTACATATTTTGTATGTATAAAAGTAAATATCTACTTTAAAAAATTATGTTTTTGCTATGTACAATTTATGCTCTCCAGGAACCTATAGTTTGATACATTCCAATTTCTTGTATCCATGAGCCCCTATTTTAAAGAAAACTAATTCGGGAATGCTATTTATTTGGTCCTCCTATCCACCCTCCTGTGTAACAGACATTGGTACTATATTTTTTGTACATTTTCCCACCCGAATGTTAAATTTTTTGGACACGAGCCCCTTGAAATTCAAATAGTCCATAGGTCCCATTATCAATTTGTACATCACAGAACTCTCGGTGCTATTTGAAGGTCATGGAACAACAAAAACCCTCTTTTCAGGTCCCCAGCCCAAGAACCCGCGATCCAAAAACTGGTTAATTATGGAATGAGGGTTTCGTCTATGCTCTAATTCGGGAAGGCTAGTTTTCCTCCTGCTTTTATGTGTTCCTAGATTTTTCATTTTCAGAATGGACTATGACATAAATCACTTACTCAAATTTCAAATATCATATTTCACTTATATATATATATATATATATGTGTGTTTCTTTAAATTTTTAGCAATATGTAACACATTTTATTATTTTTTTATATAAATGTCGTAAAATTGTGTTCACTACTTTATTTCTACTCAAACGTAAAGAGACTGCCATTTCTTGCATCTTTGCAACATGTCATGCACAATGTTTGTCACAAAGGCCCTTAAAATTAAAATAGTTCGCAAGCCCGCTTCTCAATTTGTACACCGCGTATCTTTGCCTGCTCTTTGTAGGACATGGAATGAGGGCTCGGTCGTTCTATAAAATCTCATCCCCATACTTTATGAAAGTACATATTTCGTATCTATAAAAGTAAATGTTTACTTTAAAATATCACGTATTTGTTATGTATAGTTTATGGTCTACGGGAACCTATAATTTCATAAATTTCAATTTCTTTTGTCGGGGAGCCCCTGTTTTAAAGAAAACAAATTCGGGAATTCTATTTATTGCATTCTTCTGCCCACCGTCCTATGTAACAGACACTGGTACTATACTTTTTTCCCTCTTTTCCACCAGCGTATGTAAAACCTATGTAAAGAAAACTAATTCGTGAATGCTGAATTTTTGGGACACGAGCTCCTTAAAATTCAAATACTCTGCAAGTCTGATTCTCAATTTGTATATTGCGGAACTGTTGGTGATATTTGTAGGACACGGAAGAATAGAAGTGCGTTTTTCAGGTCCCCAGCCCGAGAACCCGTGATCCAAAAAATTCCTAAGTCGAGAAGCCTCTTTTTTAAAGAAAACTAATTTAGGAATCATATTTGTTTCATACTTTTCTCCACCAGCCTATGTAACAGACATCAGTACTATTTATTTATTTTTTACTTCAGCAGCATATGTAAAAAGGAAAACTAATTCGGGAATGCTAAACTTGTTTGACATGAGTGCCTTCAATTTCAAATAGTCCACAAGTCCGTTTGTCAATTTGTATATTGTGGAACTCTACGGATTATTTGTAGGCCACGGAACAATAGAATCCCAATTTTCAGCCTGCCAAATTGAGAACCCACCATTCAAAAATTCTAGTCCTCAAAGCAGCATGTCAATTTGTATATCGCAGAACTCTCGGTGGTATTTGTAGGCCACGGAACAATAAAAGCCCAATTTTCATCCTGCAATCTTAACAACCCGGAATGAAGATTCTTTGCATGCTCTATATATCTACTTCATCAAATTAYATATTTGATTTTTATAGGCCACGGAACAACAGAAGGCCAATTTTCAGCCCCCTAGCACAAGAACTCGCTATCCAAAATTTCAAATAGTCCACAAGACCGCTTGTCAATTTGTATATTGCGGAACTCTCAGTGCTATTTGTAGGCCACATAACAACATAAAACCAAATTTCAGCCCGACAGCCCGACAGCCCGAGAACCTACGATCCAAAAATTCAAATAGTCCGCAAAACCACTTCTCAATTTGTATTTCACGGAACTCTCGGTGTTATTTGTAGGCGATGGAACAACAGTAGCCCAATTTTCATCCCACCACCCCAACAACCCAGAATGAAGCTCCCGTGCCTTTGTTTTAAAGAAAACGAATTCGGTGTTGGCAGTCTTTTTATGCTTTTGTCCACGAACCTATGGGAGCACAATTTTCAGCATGCCATCCCAACAGCCACAATGTTCTATATATGTACTTAATCAAATTACATATTTGGTATCTAGCAACTCTTCTTTGTAACATACGTATGCCCTTAAATATCAAATAGTCCACAACTCCAATTGTCAAATTGTATGTCGCAGAACTCTGGGTGCAATTTGTAGGCCAGGGAACAACAAAGCCCAAATTTCAGCGCACCAGCGCGTTACTACTATTTCTGTGTATTTTTTCCACAGTCCTATGCAAAGCATATCTAAAAAATAGTCCTACCCACATGTCTGTACTCCTTCGCATTTATTCCCTTTCCCACGGATGGGTTGCTAGTACAGCACACGCGTCGAGCGGAGCAGCCAGGAGTGATACTCCATGGCGCCAACGATGTGATGATCGCATACCACTCACTCCCAACCGCCTAATCAGTTCAATTTCAACTCGCTCGAGGCATGGCGCCATTACTCTCAGTGCACCCTACTCTGCCTTCGCATCCTTTTGACGGACCAGCACCCTCACTGTGCCTTTACTCTGCGCATGCGGCCATTTATGGAACCTCACCAGCTGCCTGGCATATTTCAATTGCTCCAGTGGGTTCAGATGGCTCATTCTTTCCTGCTTTTTCTTCTCAGAGCTCGGCTTCCTACCCAGCCTTTCTTTGCTTTGCATTTGTCCTACCCTGCTCTGTTCCTGCCTCATTTTCTCTCTCCCAATATCCCGGAGCTTCCCCAGCTACGAAGGAAGTCCAAAGGCTGACCAGCCTGCCAGCCAAACTGACCCTGCCTGGTCCTGCGTCTTCCGCATGCTCCCTCCCTGTTATCCTTCTCCTCTTTGGCCACCTCGTCCTCCTCCCTGGCGCAATCGAGTCAAATTCCCGCATCTCTCCTGCCCCTTCCTGCGTCCCTTGCCAACCAAATGGAGGAGTTGGACTACTCAAGGACCTCACTGAACAACAACCCAAAACCTTTAGCCAATTCTGCATCTGTTTTACACCCAGGGCCTTTGGCCCCTCCCAACTCTCCGGCCACCCAATCGCTTCAGGACCAACTTCACGACACCCAATTTCAAATGGATGGTCTGGAATCCAGTCAAAATTCATGACGAAAATCGCAATCTCAAGCGAGTTCCAACGCTGACCCAGAATGCGAGTGGAAAACAGTCCTTGCACTAGTGCAGAGCCTGATATTCGACCTGCGTCGGGACATGGACGACCTCTGGTTCCGCCTATAGAGCCTGGATAGCAAATCCTCTCGACTCTTGCAGTTGTTCTCCACGTTACAAGGTGCTCATCTCCTCGCACCAGAGGCAGCCCAATCAGCAACAACCCAAGCAGCAGCAACCTCGACACCAGTGTTTCCACTTGAAAATTTGGGCCACACAGACACAGACTGCGAGGACCATAGGCTTTCATCATGCCCGGAGGAAGTCCAGAAGGAAGAGCACCTTCCATCAAAGACGGATAACGCTATGCAACTGGACCGCACACCACTCCAGGAGGAGCCGCCTCCTCTCGAGGACACAACATTTTGCGCCTTTTGCATGGTTGCGTCGTCGTACTACAACCCGTATCGGTGATCTATGGTTTTTTTGTCTATTGTTTTGTCGTGTGCATTCCGACCTTTCATGCATTTGTCCATGGTTATTATAATTAGGCTATCTACACTTTCTACAGTTCTAGCGCCCATCCTTACGGGCCAGAATTTTGAACTCTTTTTGTATCAATGACAATCTACACTTAAGTTATGAAGCGATTTGCTTGGATGAGCTGGTTTTCCCTCAGGGCAGTTCAGTATTTACAGCTTGAAACCATGGAAATTATCTGTACTCCTTCATTAGTTGGTTTTCCCTCAGGGAAGTTCAGTATTTACAGCTTGAAACCATGGAAATTCTTTGTACTCCTTCATTTTGACAGACTTTTATACAATCTTACTTATAAAAAAAAAAATATTGAATAAAATTTTAAAAATTTCTTATACTATTCATTAACTAAGACATGTTATAGCATTATATAAATTACTTTAAATCCCATACAACGTTATAATATTCTATAAATTTATCTCTGTCATTTATATCATGGAATTGTTTGCTGCAAAATGTATATGACAGAAGTCTTTCGTGCAAAATGTATATCACGTAACACACTGGACATAAAAAGTGTGAACCCGGAACTCCGCCAACCCGCAACTGCGTAATTGTTCAGTACAAAATGTATGAAGTTTTATAGCATTATACAAATTAGTATAAATCTTCGTACAATGTTATAATCTTCTATAAATTACTGTCTCATGTATAT